>PVJA010037847.1:0-20047 GCA_004027025.1 Myocastor coypus
AAAAAAAAAAAAAAAAAAAAAAGGGAAGAGGGAGAGCACACATTAAGCATGAGCCAAGACAGGCAGTTATAGCATGAGGTGATGACTTTATTACCTCCAAAGTGACACAGTCCTCAGTCCTGAATGGTGAAAGCCAGGGTGTGCCCAATGGAGCAGGTGGCTGCAGTGGAGTGGAGGTGAACCTCACGTAGGGCAGGGGAGGTCAAGGTTCAAGCTTGCTCCCATGCACTTTGAAGGAAAATAGAGAGGCAAAACAAAAGCAAAGTTCAAGGCTACTGGGTACTAAAGGGGAGGGATCTGCAGTTGCACAGGGAAAGAGAAAATATGGGACAGAGGGTTGTCACTGGTCAGGAGTCTGTACACAGGGGAGGAGAAGTGAAACTGGTCACCCTCATGTGTTTATTGTTTACCAGGCTTTATGTGAATTAGGCCATGATCCTCCCAGACCACCTTTGTATGAGGAAGTGCTATTTGCATTCCTCATTTATAATTTGGAAAATGAATCATGGAGAGGTTAAGTTTCTCACAGTTCTTTTTTTTTTAAAAAAAAAAAAAAAGAAGGAAAGGTTTATTTAGGTCACAGTCTGTAAAGGTTTCAGCCCATATTTGGTTGGCTCTCAGGCAGGGTGGCAGAGGGCAGAGGGGCAATAGTTCATGGCAGTGGAAGACAGGAAAAGCAACAAGAGCAAAAGGTTCTCACAGTTCTTATTCATTATGCTATGCTGGTTTTCATAAAATGACAGAAATGTTTCATTTTTTCACCATGGCGCTGGGCATGGGACCCATGGTCTCAAGTATTTTCACCATTGAACAGCATTAGTGTCTTAAGAGAAGGTGTTTTAATACAGTTCAACTAAAAAAAAAAAAAAAATTCCCTGAAGATTGTTGGCAGTGAGGTTAACCGGAAATACAATGGAGACAGTTACTTAAATTTGTTAGTATTGAATTTTTTTTTGTTCAACTCCAGCAGGTGGTAGCACTGAGTTACAGGTCCGTACGAGGCCATCTAGTGGCCAGTCCCGTACTCTGCATGCTCCAAGCCCTCCTATCTGTTCCAGGCCTTGATGATTTCTTCAGTAGCATCCAGTGTACTGTCTTTCTGCAAATTAATGAAATACTTGCTATCATTCTTGGTCACACAAATTCAAGGCAAAGATTTAGATATAAAGCTACAGGCCATAGTAGCACGGAATGCAGATTTATGTGAACATCTGATCTGAGGTGAAGAAAATTTTCCAAGTGCAAAAGGCAAATACAGAACCAAAATACAAATAAAATACATTATAGAAACAAGTGAAAGAGTATGGAGGGAGGCTGGGGAGATAGCTCAGTAGAATAAGCACTTGCCTGGCAAGCATAAGGTCCTGAGTTCAATCCCCGGTACAGGGAAAAAAAAAAAAAAAAAAAAAAAAAGCATGGAGAACTTACAGAGAGAGAGAAAAAAAAGGAGCCTGCTCCAACCTTCCTGATCTTTTCTCGTGAAGCCTTTCATCTACCAAGACAACCTTTTTCAGCAATTTCAAACTAAAGAACATCCTTATTCTTCTCTTTTCAATTTGTGAACTTCCCAAATTAGTCACTTCACATTGCTCTATATGGGGAATATTTAGTTCATTCTAAATAACAGTCTGCTCTTCCAATCAAAATTTCAATTACAGTTATTGAAAAATGACTCATTTCATTTTTGCATAGGTAATACATGCCCACTATATTGTATGTAAAATAAATTAAATTTAAGGGTAAATAGTGGGAGTCTAGCCTTGTGTTTTCCTGTTCTGTTATTATTTTTTTTTTCTTTTTTTACCCCTGCCAACTGACTCAGTGTGGAAAGCCACTGGGTGTGGCTGAGCAAAGTACATGTCCAGGTGTGGAGGCCCAGAACCTGGGCTGCCTGCCTTGATGCGGGGCTGGAGTCCGACTGGAGCAGTCATGATGGCCAGTGTGGATGGGAGCAAGAGCGGGGCTGGTGGCCGAGGAGGGGGATCACAGGTTAGAGCCCAGTGTGAGCTACCTAGCAACTCACAGAGAACCTGTCCCAAAACAAAAACTACAAACTGCACACACACACACACATATGCGCACACACACACACACACACACACACACACACCCTGAGGATAAGCTGTCAGGGAACACTTACAGAAGAGCAGACATGTAGAGACATTATAACAAGTTAGAAACCAACTCATAGCTGGTGACTATGCTCATGCTCAGTCATGTAGCCAGCCCTGACTGTCTAGGCCCAGGTGTCTCCCCTTAGCCATGTGTGGGTCAAACTGACTGACTTCTGTTTTAAAAATATGCAGTGATTCCAACTTGCTTCAAGCCCTTCAAGGCCACCATGTTTGGGGAACACGGGCCCCCATCAAGGATGCTTTCAACCCTCCCTACTCTTCTCAGACACCTCCCTCCCAGATTGCTGCTGTACAAACCTCCCTAACAGTATAGGACATAATTGCTGCATTCCATGTAAGTGATCCCATAACAACTGGCTACCAGCTTTGTACTTCCTATTCACAAACTGTATTTAAACTGAACTCAGACCTGACTCTGTACTGGTGATGTGAACTACTGGATTCACCAGCCTGCTAGCGTAATAAGAGTTGCCTTCTAGCAAAATGTTCTATTTGAATTGATATTGGCTTCTCTGCTACAGTACCACATCACAAAGATCCTGAGTTCAAACCCCAGTTCCATCCTGCCACCACCAAAAAAAAAAAAAAAAAAAAAAATGGTGGTAGAGTGGCAGTGATGATACTAAGCCAAAACAGTGTCAGAGTTCAAGCACGTGAGGCATCTGGGTGGTAGGTGGTAGGAACCTGGCTGGGTTTTGTGTTGTTAATTTTTGACACAGGATCTTACTATGTAGCGCTTGCTGGGTCCTAGGCATCTGGCTTCTGCTGTCAGACCCCAAAGAGGTGAGGAGTTTATGTATGTATGTATGTATGTATGTATGTATGTATGTATGTAATGTATGCAGTATAGGGTGTACAGGGTCTCACCATGCAGCTTGGACTCACAGTGATTTTTCTGTTTTCAGCCTCCTAAGTGCTGGGATTACAGGTGTGGGCCACTGTGCCCAGTCTCCATTGCCCACTCCATGCTCCTTAGGGGTAGGGCCAGCACAGCACACTGGGAATCGAACCCCTCTTTTTTTTACATTAATTAATTAGTTAGTTAATTATTTTTTGGTACTGGGAACCAACTCCTGACCTTGGGCTTTCTAGGCAGGTGCTGTTCTGCTGATCTACATCCTTGGCTGAAAGGAGGGTTTCTATGCAGTGTGAGGCGGAGGAGAGGGGTGCTGGGGACTCAGGTAGAGGGCACCACCACAGAAAGGTGAGAGCAGGTGGGCATGGGGTTCAGAAGCCAGGCAGGAAAGAACTGTGGCCACACACATGGGGGTGGTGGAAGTGGCTTGGCTCAAGTTGTCCTGGCCTGGAGATCTGGGTGAGTGGGTGGGAAGGACTAGCACCAAGGGTACACTGATCACACACAGAAGTGCTAATTGATTACATAGTTAAATTATGGCACCAGGCTTTTTACTGCTAAAGGAGTCACAAATGTGGAAAGGGAAAAAGCTGGAATGAAATCTCTTGGTAGTTTTCAATGTTTGAATACTGTCAATCAGAGGTGAGCAGCTAGCTGGAACTGAAAGCTTAGCAGTGAAGTAGAAGGACAGAGTTCAAGAAAGGAAGAATATTTCTTTGTTTTTTTTTTTTTTTTTTTTTTTTTTTTTTTTTTTTTTTTTTTTTTTTTTTTTTTTTTTTTTTTTTTTTGTCTTTTTGAGACAGGGTCTCGCTATGCAGTTGAGGCTGGTCCTGAGCTCACTTTTGTAGCCCAGGCTGGTCTCGAACTCGCACCAATCCTCCTGCCTCAGCCTCCCGATTGCTGGGATTACAGGCGTGAGCCACCACGCCCAGCGAGGAAGAATATTTCTTTGTAAGGAGAAAAAGAAAAGACAGGAACAGCTGCCTCAGACAAAGGGCAAAGGGTCTGGAAATAGATGCCCCTGAGCCTTTGTCCCTGGCTTCTTTCACTAGAGATAGGGACCCTTCCTTCCATGTGGACACCTGGGAGTTTGGCACAACCTGACTGGCTCCCTGGGCTGTTCCTGGATAGATTCCAGGTCCTGAACCCTAACACAGGCTTTTCTGCCTATGTGGGCATCCCTTCTGGTGGGCTTTGTTTGATTTTTTTCCTCTCCTTTTGTCTTTGTAAGGCCTTATCTCTGGGATTTTTAGGTTGGTTAGGAAGAGCCTTATTAAAAGGTACCCTAGAGATAGCAATTAAGTAAGGGGAGATACTGGTATCTAGTGCAGTAGTAACAAGAAAGCAAACAGATACACACTCTGAAGTGTTCTCTTAAGTTAGGTAGCCACCCTTACTTCCTTTGCATTTTATTGGAGTGGGGGGGCTATTCTGGTTTCTGGGATCCTGGCCTCCTTCATGCTCTGCATTATGATCTCTGTATTGGAGAGCAGTCCTTCCTTGCTTGTAAATGCTTATGCTATGTGTGCTATCTATCTAGTGTCTTTCTGTGTCTGGATTTTTTCTTTTTCACTTTACCTTGAGTCCTTTTAATTGTGCCTAAAGGAATTCCTCTAGTAATATTTTAACTCCTTTAGCCAGGATTAGGCAGAGATTTGGCAGGGACAAAAGCCTCCTTTAGTAAGATTTTCTATTATTATTATTATTATTATTATTATTATTATTATTATTATTATTGTATTTATTTTTTTAATGTATTTGATATAGGGTCTCACTATGTAGCTCGGACTTGTAGTGATCCTCATTTCCAGTCTCCCCAGCACTGGGATTACAGGTGTGCGCCACCATACCCGGACTTGATGGCCAGCTGAGTGCGTCCAGGGGCAGGGCTGGCACAGCATGTAGTGCCTGGCATTGAACCCAGGTCGAACTTGTCTAAGCAGGCACTTAGTCTACTGAGCTATCTCACCAGCCCTCTATTCATTTCTTTGATGAAGTCTAATAAAGCCTTCACTCTATTTTTTCCCACCTATAGAGCTCTCTACCAATGGATACACATAAATGCAGAAAAAATATGTACCTAATGAGTCTACCAGGTCCAATGGTTCTGCAAAGAGGACACTGCAGCTGGGCGTGGTGGTATAATCCCAGCACTCAGGAAGCTGAGGCAAGAGAGCAAGAGTTTGAGGCTAGCCTGCCTGCATAGCAAGTCAAGGCCACCCTATCTCAACAAACAACATTCTCAGACATGTATAGTAGTACACCCCTGTGGCCTCAGCAGTTGGGAGGTTGAGGCAGGAGAATTGCTATAAATTTGAGGTCACCTTGGGCTATACAGTGAGGTCATGGCTAGCCTGAACTATATAGTGAGGGTCTGTTTCAAAAACAAAGTAAAATAAAAGCATAACAAAAAATCCAACAAAAATAAATTATGTCTGTACTGAACATGTATAGACTTTTTTGTCTTAATTCCCTAAACGATATTGTAAAATAACTATTTGCTTGGCATTTACATTGTGTAAGAGTATAAATAACCCGGAGATAATTTAGGTTGTATGTAAATATTATATTATGTAGATAAGGGATTTGAACATTCACAAATTATGGTATTTGTAATGGTCCTGGTACTCTTTGTATACAAAAAGATGACTGCAAGATCTTTAATAATGATACAGCAACTTGACCAAAAAACTCTCAGGAGATTAGCAAAGCAGAAGTCTGGGTGTCTGTGGATGGCTCCTTGACAAGTGACCTCAAGGATTATATGGTCCTTGGCCCCTTCCCCCTTGGTGCCTACTTGCTCAGTGGCTGCGGTGAACTAAACAGCTTCCACCATGATATTCTCGACTGGGAGACAGTAGACCACACTGAACCCTCCGAAACCATTAGTGAAAATGAACATTTCCTTCTTCATTTTATTTTTTGGTTGCTTGAGATAGGGTCTTGCTATGTAGTCCAGGCTGGTCTTGAACTCACCATGTAGCTCAGATTGGTCTCAAACTCACCTCTTGCCTCAGACTCTCAAGTGCTGGGATTATAGGCATGCACTATCATCCCTGGCATTTTCTCCTTTAAACTGTGGGTATTGTGTCCTAGTAATAGGAAGGCTGCCTGATACAGAGTACAGTATATATGAATGTGTGCATGCATGCATTTACATTCAGATATTCCCCACCCCTGTCTGCAGGGAGGATCTGGGAGCAGCAATATCCCCACAGGAGTGAGAGCTCATACTGTACTGGCAATGGCTAATTCCGATGAATAAAATAGAGATCAGTGAGTCATTGTTGATACTGAGTAGATACAGTGAATAATTTGGTTTATGTCATATGGAATATTTTCATAGTTTCAAAGTACTTTGCTACAAAATAGCCAGTATTTTTAAATGCAAAAAGTATAAATTTATAGTAGAAAAGCCTAGCAAATACCATTTAATCCACTTACACCTGTAAGAGCAAAATTGAAATCATGGACGCCCTGATGCAATAATAAGAAGAAAGCTGCAATTCTCTGCTTTCCACCAAAGTGAATAATCTCCATCTAATCATGGGGAAACACAGACTGAAATTCAGGGGCTTTCTTCCAAAGACCTACATGACAATTTTCAGAAAGTATCAAAATCATAAAGGTCAAAGCAAACCCAAGAAACTTTCTAACTTCAAGGAAACACAATTAGTGAATCAGAAGCATAATTCTAGATCAATTATGTTATTATTATGTTTGTAACGATTAATCTTACTTCTACATTTAAATCAATTGAGTACAGTCAGATTGTTAACATTTCTATTCTATTCAAAATAGGTCTCCTATAGTTTGTTCATAGATAATTTGTAAATGTGAAAAAAGCTGTTCACCTTATTCTGACAAGATTTTCAGAAGATCAAGTGGGCATGCAGTGCCTTTGTCAGTCAGTTTTTAGCGATAGTGACATCTTCAAAATGGCAATGACATCTTCAGAATCTTTTAAAATATAGATCTGATGGTGATGAGTTCTCTCAGCTTTTGTCTGTCACAGATGTCACATATTTTCACTTTTAAATAATATTTTCACAGACATAAAATAGTAGAGGCTGACATAGCTTTTTTTATTCCTGAGCTTTGAACACAATGTTTCCTTATCTTCTGGTATCTGTTTCTGATCAGAACTGAGTTAATGGGGCCAGCAAGATAGCTCAGTGGTCTAAAGCGCCTGGTAAGACAAGCTTAGGCAACCCCAGGGACTGCACTTTGATCCCCAGCACCACATGCTGTGCCGGCTCCACCGCCAGTGCAGGCTGAGCAGGCCATAAGTAAATAAATAAATAAATAAAGTTAAAAAAAAAAAAAAAGAACTGAGTTAACATTGCAATCTTTCTTCCTATGCACAGGATGTGTGGTCTTTCTCTAATTGCTTTAACAATTGTCTCTTCATTTGATATTTGAGAGTTTATGCTCGGCCTAGAGGTTTTTCATATATATATATGTATTTTGTACAGGGTCTGTAGGGTCTCACTATACAGATCAGACTCATAGTTTTTCTCCTGTTTTCAGCCTCCCAAGCACTGGGATTATAGGTAAACTACCACACCCAGTCTCAGTCTCTGTCTCTGTTTCAGGGTGCCCCAGAGGCGGGACTGGGCACGTGGGGGATTGAACTTGTTTGGGATTTGGGACATGGTTTCTTCTATAATCCAGGCTGGCCTGGAACCCATGATTCTCCCAGTAAATACTGAGAACTGCCACCAAAACACAACCCAGATTTTGTTTTGTTTTAAATTCTGTTATTGCGCTTTTGAGACTTTAAAGTTTCTTTTCAGCAAATATGGGAAAATTTTGTCCATTATTTCCTTCCTTTTTGAATTATTTTTACGGGGAGGGAAGTTTTCTATGTAGCCCAGGCTGGCCTTAGGCCCATTATGCAGCCCAGCCTGGGCTTGGATTTCTGGTCACCCCGCCTCAGCACTCCACATACTGGGATCACAGACTTGCACCACCACAGCTGGCTGCTATTTCTTAAAATAATGTGTTCCTGCTATATTTCTTCCCTTGCTATTTTTTAAACAGTAGCTAAGTTTTATTAAGATTAGGAAAAGAAACAGGCAGTGTAGAACATCTGGGTCAAGTAAATGTAGGCCAAGAAGTGTTCTGTACAGGGAGAGGGCAAGCCGCCAGGCATGAGTGAACACAAACAACTCCCTTATCTTTTATTTGTGGCACTACAAGGACATGCCACAAATAAATCAGTTGATATTATCTCTATTTAAAAAAAATAATTTTTCTTGCATATTTTTCAGATTAGACATTTCTATAGATCTGTACCCAAGATGACCTCCCCTCTTATTGACAGCTTCAATGCTTTGCAATGTCTGACAAATGTTTAAGGCAGCAAATTAAAAGTTTAGAAACCGAGCAGGAGGTTATAAATTTTAGCAATAGAATAAAAGGTGCTTTATAAATCAGAAGGAAGGATATCATAAATGGGTTTCTGAGTGGACCAGAGAACTTACTTTAATGAAGCAAAAGCGCACAAACTTCTCAAACTGTGGCTTAGTCTCTGAGTTACAGAATGCTGACACTGGGATGGCTGACAGTTTCTGAAAAAAATAAATAGGATTAAGTGACCATCAAACCATTTACACTTAAAATATTAATTCTGAGGCAACAGACATGATAGTTTACTTTTTTCATTTTGAGAAGTGAACTCAGAGCCTTTACACTAAGCTATATTCTCACTACATTTTTTTTTTTTTTTTTATCCTGAGACAGGGTCTAGCTAAGTCAGTATGCTCTCCAGGCTGGGTTTAAACTTGAAATCCTCCTACTGCAGCCTCTCAGAGTTTTGAGATTATAGGACTGTTGCATCACCTAGCTTGAGTGTTTAAATATGCACACACATTTCTAAAATGAAAAATGTTTTCAAATCCCTCCCAAAGTTACAGTGGAAAATCAAGTAACAGAATTACAACTGATGTTTTTCAAAGCTTACGAGCAGGCTTCCTTCATAAATCAACTATAAAATATAACACCGTAATGCAAAGGTCAATAAATGTTACCTTATTTTTAGTCATCCATTTCACAAATTTATAGTCATAAGGCTCATTGGTCTTCATTTCAGAGAGGTCGGCATCTAAAACAACAAAGAAAATTAGCCTGCTTTTGAATTACACTTCAGATGACATGTATTTCACTTAAGTCTATTGAGATTCAATATTTTCTCCTGATTTAGCTTAGAATTTTTTTGGCAGATGTTCATAACATTCTGAAGTTTCTGGGCACTGAGGTACCAAGGCAGGAAGGTGCAGAGAGGCACTGACATGTCACAACCAGGCTCATATCAGCATGGTTAAGTGTGTGTGTGTGCATAGGCGGGCAGCTGTCTGCACAGACACAGCAGGGAGAGGAGTCTAGTGTTTCCACCTAGAAACAGGACTCTGTAATAATTACTATGGGAATAATAAGTAAATCTGTATTTGTCAGTAATCATGACAAGGGCCAGCCAGATAGCTCAGTAGACTAAAGTGCCTGCTCAAGCAGACACAGGGACTGCATTCCATCACTGCCATGCCATACTGGCCCCGCCCCCAGAGAGCGCTGAGTCAGCGATGTAGAGTGAGCATGGTGGGATTACAGGCATGGGACTACAGGCATGTGCCACCCTGTCTACTCTGTCAACTGCCCTGGGGGTGGGGTAGAAATGGCATGTGGAACTTTATTTTAATTATGTATTTGGTATAGGGTTTCATTACACACCCTGGACTCATAGTGATCCTTCTACCTTAGTTTCACCAGAACTGGGAATACCCGGTGCACTGTGATGCCTGGTCTCAGTGGCCAGCTTGGTGCACCTGGGCTGGGGCTGGCACAGCATGTAGTACTTGGGTTCAAACCCAGGCCCTTATGCTTGGCAGGCAGATGTTTCAATTGCTGGACAGTTTCACTTCAGTTCAGTTTCAGCCCACGATTGATGTGTCAGAAACAGGGTGGCAGAGGAGCATGGCAGATAAAAGGCTGCTGCTCTGGCCACGGTGGCCATGAGAGTCTAGGTCACTCCCCTCCCTGACCAGTCACTAACCAGGTGCCTCCCTTCCTAGCAGTATATTTAGCTGCTGGGCTCATTAAGCGGCTCAATCCACTGCTAAGCACTCAGTCACCTGCCAAAAGCCCTGAGTACACGAGAGCTCAGTGGCGCATCCTAGGTCTAAACCATAACACTGCTTTTTTTTTTTTTTTTTTTAACCATCTCATAAAGTGAGCTGCACATTCAGATTAGATATAGAGAAAGCTGGGCATGGTGGTGCATACCTGTAATCCTAGCACTTTGGAGGCTGAGGCAGGAGGATCACGTGAGGTCCAGGCCAGCCTGGGCTACACAGTGAGCCCCTGCCACAAAGCAAAAACAAGAAAGTGGGACTCGGGATTCTGTCAAATACAACTCTCTGGGAGGCAAGCTGCCATGCAGCCCATTCCCTCACAACAAATGAAGAAACACAACAGCGAAGCTTGCTTCAGTTGAGTCAGTCCTCATGTAGCAAACTTGTAGCTGGATGTTGCTTTGGTGTCTTTGCAGGGATGGGCCCCCCTTGTAGGGAGAAGGGGTCTGTGGGCATGGTGCAAATAGCATGAGGGCCTACTTCATTATTCTAGCTAACTCAGATTAGAAGAGGTTAAAAGTTTACCAGAGAAATTCCTCTGGGAACAATGTCAAGGACAGGGGTAGAGAAAGAGAAAAAACAGATAAAGACACCAAACAGCTATGGGGCTTGCACTGAAAGATCAGAGCAAGAGCTCCCAGGTGGAGTACAGGAGGGCCAAGAGCAAGGAGCTGCTTGGACCACCGGCCCGCCCCAGCTCCAACAGAATGTGGGGGAAGCAGAGGTGCTGACTGTCTTTGGGGATGCTCTTTCTGGAGGCACTCACACATTCACTCTGGGGTCACTGTATGATCCACTCTAGGCTATGTTACTATAACAGACATCCACACAACACCTTACTAACACTCTAAGCTAACTCCTTATCAACCAGTTGCCCACCCCAGGGACAAGGCCCTATCAAGGACAAATAAACAGACAGAAAAGTAAAAGTTAAATAAATAGACCTCTGGAAGAAATGACACAGGTAAGAGGGCCCAGTCTAATCCAAAGACAGCCCAGGAACCAACTGGGTTATGGCAAACTCTGGGTAGGACGAAGTTCTCTGACCCCAGATAAGAGAGGCCAAGAACAAAGGGTCCACAGCGGGTCCCAACTGGGGTTCTTTCCAGAGCCTCCTATCGTGATTCTTATCGGGGTAGCTATCTAGTTCCTCCATGATCCTCCTTTCCAACAGCCTCTTTCTTTCTAAACTTGTACCTTTAATTCATTCTTGGTACTGAGTTTATGATCTAAGTGAGCTGCTCACCTCAGCAGAACGGGGTGTCTATGCTCCAGATGCGACACCCTGTGCACAGTTTCTAGCTCTCTGCCTTTCTGATTCTTCCTAGTTCCATTTCTTCTGTAATGATCTCCTGGTGAGCACCTCTCTGTGGGACAGCCAGATGCAACTATTGCACTTACTCCAGCAGCCGGCATGCCTCAGGAGCTGCACACATGCGCCACGCTAACACCTCTCCTGCAAGCCCAGCTCCACAGAGCGCACGCCTGCTTGCTCTAAACCCAGGCGTCAGGCCTGTCCGTGGACCCCTGTGTGGGTGACGTCCTGGAAGGCTTTGCTTCTCAGCTTGCCTGTTCTCTCTCTTGTTCTCCAGCCCCTGGAGAGTCTTATAATCTCCTATATTCCATCCATTGCCTAGGGGACTCCTTCCATCGTGTGAGCACTGGCAGGCTGGCTGTCCTCTTCTCTCTGGAATCTGCCAGTAGCACTGCTCTCGTGGTGTATGCTATGCTGCCCTGCGTCTGTTATATCCACCTGATCGCCCAACTTTCCTCCTGGGCAGTAGAGACGAGCTTCTCATGAGAGGGACATCAGGCACAGGCAGCAAGCTGCTGACTGGGTAAAGAAGTGTTATGGGGCGGCTCACTGTGAGCACCCACGGCCACCTCTGCACAGCCTTGTTAGAGACTTCAGCACCAAAACACATGCCAGTCATAACAATTCCTGCTGAAATTTGTGAAGATGATCAGAAAATAGCATCAGAAGCAGCAAATGTTAATGTCAAATGTTGTGTATTACAGAAATTAGAACATATCCATGGTTTAGTTATACCAGTTGATTATTTTACTCTTTTCAGTTACCTGAAGTTCGGTATGAATAAAATACTCTAGTTTTTCAAGTGACATACATTTGATTTATAATAGATCAAATTTAAAAACTATTTAGAATGCCTGTTATTTCTATCAATAAATATGCTCTAAAGAATATTATAAATAGCATACTGTTATAGTATATTTATAAATACTACAATAGTACAGATACTATTATAATTAGTATATAGATACACACACACATACAAATAAAACATTGTATTTCTAACTTCTAGATTGTGGTGGCACATGACAGTTCTATCTATCAGCTATATACAAGGTAAGACCAGGGGTTTTTGAAGACAGAACTAGCAGTGTGACTTTCAGGAAGCTATTTCAACATCTTCTAAGTCTTCTTGTCTGCAAAGAGGCAGCTAATAGCTTTTTTCAAAAGTGCATCTGAGTGCTTGGTATACAGTTGAATTTTAATACATGTTATTTTTCTCGTTTATTTTATTTCATTGTACTCTCAAAGGGTACACAGTGGATTAAAGCACCTGCTTAGGCAGACTCAGGGACTAGCTTTGATACCTGGTGTGCCAGGCCAGTCCCGCCCCCAGGGCACACTGAGAGATGATTGTGACTGAGACTGGGCAAGCACCTGTAATCCCAGTGCTTAAGTGGCTGAAAACAGGAGGATCACTCTGAGTCCGATTTGTTTAGTGAGACTCTGTAGACCCAGTACTAGATACATTAAAAGAGGGGGTGGCCACACCTTCTGATAGCTTTAAAAAAATTAAAAAAAAATTTCTAGAATTTTTGTC
Source organism: Myocastor coypus (assembly GCA_004027025.1). Classification (NCBI taxonomy): domain Eukaryota; kingdom Metazoa; phylum Chordata; class Mammalia; order Rodentia; family Myocastoridae; genus Myocastor; species Myocastor coypus. Next base: position 12,974 of record PVJA010037847.1, read on the forward strand.
ACAAAATGGTATATATATTTTGTTAAGCAAAAAAGAAATTAAATTTTACCAAATGAGTGCAGAGTACACATACTATTTTATGTATCAGTGTTTAAAAACAGATGCCAGAAACAGATGACTACAATTCAACCTTTAAAAGCTATCTGCACAGCGCTACCTTGCAACAACTTAACAACAGTCACATTTCAGGTAGAAATGATAATTACAGAAAACGCTGCTGTTGCTGAGATCTCCCCTTTTGTAAAAGAGAAAAATGCTGCTACGGCTTTGTGTGCATTTGAAATAATAAAAACCTTTACAAACCCAGTGAAGAGACATCAGCAATGATGAAGTATCCTCCATCAGGAACGATGGGTTTGAGGCCAGCACTTTCAAGTAAATACGCCATCCGGTCCCTTTTCACTTCCAGTTCTTTAGGCAGAGAATAAAAGTAGCATTCTGGGTCATCCATGCGCTTGATGTCAACCCAGAGAGCCTGAGCCACGGCTTCCTGTATGATAAGAGAGAAGGACATCGTAAGGAAATGCGGGAAGATTAGTCATTGCTTAGTTTATTGGTATAATAAAGATCATCTGAGTAGAATTTTTGGCGAAAAAGTCACTCAAGTACCTATGTTAAACTCCACAGAGTAATAGAGGAATCACATAAATAATCAGCTCTAAGGTGATGAGCTGGAAATGAGTCATGAAAATCCAAATAAAAAGAGGGATTACAGGGCTAGGTGAGATGGCTCAGTGGTCTCAAGTGCCTGCTTAGGCAAGCTTAGGCAACTGCAGGGACTGAGGTTTAATCCCTGGCACCACATGCTGTGCCAGCCCCACCCCCAGGGTAGGCTGAGCCAGTCATAAAAAAACAACAATAAAAAAAAATGAGGGATTACATAAAGATGACTTACTCAGAACAAAGAGACACTTGCTGAGGTGAGCTGCAGAAGGATTTGTGAAAGCTAAGCTGGAAACTGACCAGGGAAGCTACACAGTACTCAGTCTATTACTTCCCTAGCTGGAGGTGCAAACCCTTGCCATCATTATGCATGTCCCAGGAAGGTGGGCTGAGAGAAACAGAATTAGAAACGAGTCCTTGGGTATGCAGGTGACTTTGCTTCCACCCTTTGGGAAGTGATCAAGGGGAAAAACAACGGGGGGCAAGGAAAAAGCCAGCGTTGTGCAGTAAGGTGGACCTGAGGCTTCCATTTCCCAAGTCTGCATGTTGAAATCCTAGCTTCCATGGTAATGGTAGTAGGCAGAGCAGCCCTGGGGAGGCAACCAGTCAGGAGAACAAATCCCCAGGAGCAGTATTAACATCCTTGGAAAAGTGCAGCACATACCAGTAATCTCAGCACCTGGGAGTCTGAGGCAGGAAAATCTTTACCAGTTTGATGCCAGCTAGGCTATGTACTTAGTTCAAGACCAGCCTGAACTACATGGTAAGACTGTGTCCCCCAAAACTCAAACCAAAACAAATCAGAATAATGACCTTCCAAGTTGTCCATATCTTAAAGCTCAAAATCTGTACATATGAGCTTACATGATAAAAGAAACTATGCAGATATGATTTAAAGACCTTGATCTTATTTATTTATTTATTTATTTATTTATTTATTTATTTATTTATTTATTTATTTGGACCAACGTTCAAACTCATGACCTTGCACTTGCCAGGCAGGCACCTGTGCCATGGAGCTATCTTCCCAACCCCAAGACCTTGATTTTATTATCCAATGGGCCTAATGTAATCACAAAGGTTGGTGGAAGGGAAAAACAGAGGTAGCTGAAAAAAGAGTCACCAAAAGGAGCTGTGTTTAGAAAGAAGAGATTGGGAGGATGTGGCTGTTAGCCAAGAGATGTTGGCAAACTTTAGCAGAGAGACAAGACAGGGAACCTCATGGAATAGTGCAGGAAGGCCTTCAGACCCATTCAGAACTTCCGACATGCAGCTCTACAAGGTAAATTTGTGTTGCTTTAACAGCACTAGATTTGTGGGACTCTATCATAGCAGGAGTAGAAAACTAATAGTCATAGAATTTTGATACTTGGATAGATCCTGGTTTATTTAATCAGTTGTCTATGGATGGAAAACAGGCCATGCTCAGGAGTCTGCAACTAACAGCTCTATACAAAACTTCTTACACGTGTACAATAAAAACAGATCAAAGTTCTACATATCAAAAAAAAAGTTCTACATATCAGTGAATGCATGTCTGCTCCCAAATTCCCATACATGAGATAAATATGGCATTTTTACCAACAAATCACATTCCCACCCTAAGTCACTAGATCACCTACCTGTAAAGGAGTTGCACAAGTATAAACGGTGTTTTGTTGAATAGTCTGTAAATGTTTTATCAAATGATTAGGACCAATGGTCCAGCCAAGCTGGGAAAAGAAGAGATAAAAACACATTTTAAACTATAATCTAATAATATATCAATATCAGATCTACAGGAGTAGTTAGCAGATTATTATGGGTAGTTTAGAAATGTTCATACTATGAAATCAGTGCAGTGTCAGTGTGAGAAGCATTTCAATGCAATTCTCTTCTGTGGAAAAGTGGAGTCACTAACTCTGCCTTCATCACTAAGCTCTGTCTCTATTTTTTTTTCTTTCCACTTTTTAAAGATTGCTTGCTTGCTCTCTCTCTCTCTCTCTCTCTCTCTCTCTCTCTCTCTCTCTCCCTTTCTGAAAGGGTCTCACCATATAGGACAAGCTGGCTTTGAATTCCCTGGATTACAGGTGTTCACTACCACACCTGGCTAACTTTTCTTACTTTTAAATAAATAATTAAATCTAAAAAGAGAGAAAGCTGAACACAAACGTTGTGTAATTAAAAGATGAAGATTTGTATAAACTAAGGATGTATGCATCTATTTCTGTCTGCCTGTCTGCCTGTCTGCCTGTCTGCCTGCCTGCCTGCCCATCCATCCATCTATCTTTTGAGACAATCTCCTTATGTGGTCTAGGCTGGCTTTGGACTTGTACACTTTTGGCTTTAGCCTTCCTAGTGCTGAGTCTATATGCATTTAAAACACAAAACATTCTGCAAAACCAATAAATCTTTCTATGTTTAAGCAACTTTGTTCTTTTTGGGCAAGGGGAGTGATTGAACTCAGGGCCTTTCCTACAGTGAGCCCACCCTGGCCGGGAGCTGCACCCCACCCCCACTGGGCTCCACTCCATTGAACCCAGGGCCTCTCCCATGCTGACCCCACGTTACCCCGCCCTGGGCCTGCCAGGCTGGGCTCCCCTCCTCACCTTCCAGCCAGTCACACTGAAAGTCTTCCCAGCACTTCCTATCGTTATTGTTCGCTCCCACATACCTGGGAAAGTGGCTGAGAAGGGGTAGGGGGGAGTTAAATAACTGGTTTGCAATCAACCTATATGTAGCATAATCTAAAAAACATAACAAAGGTACATAAGTTCAATGAAAATAAATATACTAATTATAGCACAGTTGGTATGAATGCTCCAGTAGTTCCCCAAGGCCTTCGTTCCTACTCAGCACTACCCAGCCTTTACCTTTTCTTTCTTTCTTTCTTTCTTTCTTTCTTAGGTGTTGAGATTCTCACTAAGTTGCCCAGGTTGGGCCTGAAATTGTGGTCCTCTTGTCTTAGCTTCCCAGAATGCTGGGATTAAACAAGTATGGTATCATACCTGGCTTAAACAGCCTTTTTCTTTTTTAAAACAATTTAACTTTCAGCCCACATCTAGCTGAGAATGCTGCAAAGTTTTAGAACACTGCACGTTTTGCTGAAATAATACGTGAGGAAGTCTAGTAATTCTAAATGAAAAAGCTGTCTCCAAGGGCAGGCGTACCAGTGGTATCAATAGGCAGCACTCCAGGCTAGTTCCAGAGCAGGAGTCACTCACTGTGGCTTCCAGTGCTTTGTGCTGCCGTGGCTGTCCTCAGACGTAAGGGTCCTGTGGCATGGTTTTGGGTGACTGTGAAGCACCTGCCCCTTTACTCTGCCTGCTTTTTCTCCAGACTTCCGGTCTTAGGTCAGTGGTTTTTAACGTGTCAGCAAGATGAGCAACATTCGCCTCACCCCACAACTACTGAATCAGAAGCTCTGGGCTGAGCCTACTAATTTATATGTGTGTGTATTCTGCTTATAATGTCATTGAGATGTACGTCGCACATCACGGAGTTCACCCACTGAAAGTGTACAATGCGGTGGTTTTTAGCATATCCACAGAGTTTTCAAAGGAGCTGTGGATCTTTCAGCTTCATCTCCTGATGTCCTCCAGAAGCTGTGGCAGAATGTGGCTGACACACTGACACATTCTCCAGGCCACATGTGATAGCTTTCCTGTGCTCAGGAACATGAGCTAACTTCTGCACAGAGCCTGGGGCTTTCTAAATGGCTGAGTCACTGAGACTCATAGCCTTAGAGGTGGGCACTAAAGTGGAGAGTCCCCTGTTGAGCCTCAAGGGGGTCAGGCAGGTCACAAATATATTTTAGGGATGTGCAGAATTTGCAAGTGTGGGATATATAAGTATGAGAATCAATGCGAAGGTATCAAGTCCATTAATATCTTTTAAAGTCCTTTGCTTTATTCACTCACTCATCCATCATATACTTTTTAGCAACTACCAGGGGCCAAGGAGTAAGCTAGATCCAGTGGAAACAGAGGTAGATAAGAGATAGCTTTTGTCTTTGGAGAACTTAACTCTAGCATGGGGGCTGAGACATACAGAGAAGTGTGTCATGCTGTGATGAGCCCTGAGGAGCTGTAGATATGGAGCTCAGAGGGACAGAAGAGCATGCTACAGACAGCTTCCTGAACCTGGAGCTGGGCTGAGATGTGGAAGCCTTTGTAGCCTCAGACAGGCAGATGGGGGAGCAAGGGTGCCAGCTGCTCGGGGAATGGAGGTGACAAAAGGCTGAGTGGTGAAACTCAAGTGTTTGGGAATTCGGATGGGCAATGGTATAGAGTAAATGTTGGGTCTGTGACTCTGTGGAGAGTGCTGAAATATGGAGGGCTGGAGCCATCAAGGAACCGAGCTGTTAGCTTCTTAACATACAACCAAACAAGTTCTTCCACTTGTTTTTGGAGTACTGGCACATACTGAGGGAAAATACTCACTTTTGGGGGTCTGAGAACTGAGTTTTCAAAGTTATCTGCTCATAAACAGGTATCTTCTTACTAAAATCTAAGGCAGCTAAAGAAGTTTTAAAAATGATGCATAAGCAGTGTCGATCCATTGCAAAATATTTGTCAATATTTTCACAGTGGTAAAAGCACATAAATCATAAAAGCTGTAAGTATAGCCTTTGTGGGATATAACAAAATCCCAAAAGATAAATAAGGCAAATACTTAGAAGGTCTGTTTGAACAGGGAATAGTCTATCATTTGATATAACCATATCCCTTGAGATATTTTTTTTCTTCTCAAAGTACTGTAGAACCATGCCACACACATGCCTCCTATTTTACCAGAGGAAAGTCTAAGCTATGTATAATGCAGATTGTCACTTCCTTTAATGTAATAGTGTACAAGCATATCTCAAATCAGGAAGGCCTATGGAGAAGAATTTCTAGAAAAAAATTTTGAAGCAAGAATTATACGAGAAATTAACAGAATTCTTACATGCTTTCACTATGTATTATATGTAAAAGAACCAACAGTACTCATTTTAAAATCAAACATAGATTCCATCCACAAAATCTCAAATCTAGTAATAGCATTTAGAAGAGCCATCTAATTAATGACTATTGTAGCCACATAAAAGCGGATTCCTTCCACCTCCTCCAAGTGAGTAACCTGATTAGCTGAGCATCCTATAAAGAATTTTTAATTAATTTTGCAAACATCAATGTATTCTTACATGTTAGGACAGGGGTAAGTTTTCTTTTGTTGACTCACATGTTATTTTACTGACCAAGAAATATTTGCATCAGTAATCTGAGGCAGAAGGGCAAATCTTATTGTTCATGGGGATATGCAGGCAAAAGAGATGAACACACAGAACGTGGCATGGGAACATGGTATTAGGAAGGCAAAGCAGCAAGACAAACAAAAAATCTTCAAACCCAAAAACTCCAAAGCTTTTCAAGTCTGATGATTTTAGAAAAACATTGTTCAAATTAGGTTGAATTTTCCATTTAAAAGGCATCTATGCTTTGTTCTTCCTATCAATGACAAATGATGTTTAATTTAGCCAAGGCAGCTTTGCTACTCATAGATGATCTAGAGCTTAACAGAAGTCAGATAAAGATTAGAGACACAAAGCAGCACCTGCACAGAGGAAATGCCTCTGTGGCAACATGACGATGACGCTCACGTCATGATGCATCACTAAAAGGTCTCACAGTAGTATACAAGAAGCAATGGCACACTTTGTAGACTGGCCTAAGGGCTACTTTTCATCTTTCATGAAGACTTCAACAGCTAATAGAACATCTGTGTCATGGTACAGTGAAATTGTCCTTTCTAAAGAACTGATGAACTCAAGTTTTTTCTTTTTAACTATATGGCCTCTTATAACAACAACAACAACAAAACAAAAAACCAAAAAGTCTTAGTTTGAAATATGTATCTTATATATCTTATTGGACAGTACGGTTACGAGTTACCCTGAGGAGCTTCTAATTCATAAATCTAATAAATTTCAAGACCATTCAACATGATTCTGAATGTTAAATGGGGTTAACTGCACTAAGTTATTGTTCATGTTGGAGTGACTTTTCAGCTAAGAAACAGTCCAAATGACTTGAGACCCAGGACACCCACAAGAGGGGCAATGGTGGACTTGGGTATAATACATACACACAATATTCTCCTGGAGAAAATTTACTTTACTATAATTCAGCTTTCACCAACATGTTGATGACTGATCCTGATCATTAGGCCTAATAAGTCCACTGGTCTCTAGGTACTGCCTCCTCTATGGCTCAGTGATGCTCAAACCAGGAGAAGTAGAAGTGCCTGTGGCTGAACTCCTGCCCACAGCTCTGCTCCTCCTTCCCCTATTGACCCTGGGGAAGAATTTCATCATAGATGCCCAATGATCCATAGACCTTAGAACGACTTGGCTCCCTCACAACTTCAGATGCTATGGTAGGCACCCTATAG
>PVJA010037848.1:0-20113 GCA_004027025.1 Myocastor coypus
GTCAGCCTTGGGGACAAGTCACGGCCATTGCTTGGCCATTTTGCTTTCTGTGAAAGCCTGAGAGAATGTTTTTCTCTGGGTGACTCTCCTTAGACGCACTGCAGTTCATTCATCCCTTTCCTCTGAGGTCCCATAATCTCCTTGACCAGGAAATTTGGGACACCTCTGAGTTATAGGATATTACAGCACAGGTTCTCTTGTTCCCAATTTTAGAGTGAGAGATTTTACTCTTTAGCCATTTAGTATGATGTTGCCTGTTAATTTGTCATTGATGGCTTATATTAAATTGGGATAAAGACCATCTATTCCAATTTTCTATAGGTTTGTAATCATAAGTTCAATGGCCTTAGTCAAATGCTTTTCTTGATGTCTATTGAGATGGTCATGTGAGGGTTTTTTTGGCCACCTCAGCGCACCCTGAGAGAGAGGCTGGCACAGCATGTAGTGTTGGGGATCAAATCATGGTCCGCTGCACCTACCTAAGCTTGCCTAAGCAGGTGCTTTAGTTTGCTGAGCTATCTCATCAGCCCAATCATGTGATTTCTTTTCCCTTGGCTCTGTTGATTACCGTATCAACACCAGTATTACATTTATTGAGTTGTTTGTGTTGAGTCATCACTGCATTCCTGTAATGAATCTTACTTGGTCATAGTGAATACATTTCTTGATGATTTGGTACATTCTGTTTGTCAGTATCTTATTAAAGATTTTTTCAGCTATGTTTCTTAGGGAGATTGGTCTTCAGCTTCTTTTTTGGTGGGATCTTTCTACGAAATTGTTATTAGGGTAATATTTATTTCCAGGAATGGTTTTGAGAGTGTTACTTTGCTTTTAATTTCACTGAAGTGTTTCATTAGTACTGGCACTATATCTGCTCTGTTTCCCAATCCATCGGGATCTGGGATTTTCCTTATTCCTACTTTTGATTGTATTTTAAATTGCATTGAATGATATTGGGTTACTTAGAATTTTCATAGTTCAGCTTTGATAATTCTTTTTTAGTACAAAATATTTATTTTATTTGTTTGTAATTTATTTATATTTAAGTACTGTGAATCAAACTCAGGGCCTCGCACTTGCCAGAAAAGACACTGTCACTGAGCTACAACCCTGACTGAGGCAAGTCATATGTACATAGGAATCTATCCATTGCTTCTGTAGTTTCCACCTTATTAGAGTACAGGTTCTTAATCAGATATTGATGATTTTCTGGATTTCAATAGGATCTGTCTTGATATTACCTTTTTCATTCCAAATTGCATAAATCTGAGCCTTTTTTGGGGGGGTAAGGTTGGCTAAGACTTTGTTAATTTTATTTAATCGTTCAATGAACCAGTCTTACTCATTGATTCTTTGGATTCTTTTCTTGGTCTCAATCACAGTAATTTCTGCTCTTAATTTTGTAATTTTCTTCCTCATTCCATCTTTGGGTTTGATTTGTTCTTTGTTTTCTAGAAGTTGAAGATTCAACTTTAGGTTTATTTGAGCTCATTCTGTTTATGTAATAAGAGAATTCACCTGTATTAGTTACTTTACTGTCATTTCTGAGACAAAATGTCTAATGCCCAGAATTGTGGAAGTAAAGGTTCACATAAGCCACAGTTCGTGGAAGTTTTAATCTATAATCAGCTGGCCCCAAGGCAGAGTTGCAAGCCAGAGGTGCAACCATTCAAGGCAGCAGAAGTCAGCAAAAGCAAGAGAAAGGAAGAAGCAAGAAGAGCAACGAAGTCTCTTCCCTCCTTTATATTGTATGCAGGTGCCACAACCCAGGGTAGACATAGCACTCAAACCTATAATACCAATATTGGACCATGAAACAATCACAAACTCTAGAAGCCCACATGGCTGTATGAGGTTTTATAGAGACATCTAAACACCAACCATAACATTACTGTTATAAATTTCCCCTTCAAACTGCTTTTATTGCATACTATAAGTTCCCATATGCTTTATTAGAATTATCATTTAATTGTAGATGTTGTTTAATTTACTCAGTTTCATCTGTGACCCATGTGGTATTCAGGAGAAATGTTATCTAATTTCCACATATTTATGTAGTTTTTCTGAGTTGTTTTACCATTAATTCCCAACTTAGTTTCACTATTGACAGACAACCTCTGTGAGATAATTTCAGTTCTTTTGGATTTATTTAAGCATGCTCTGTGGGTTAAGATATGGTTTATTTTAGAAGATATCTCATGTGTAGCTCAAAGGAATGTGTATGTTATTTTGGTGTAGTACATTGTGTAAATATTTATTAAGTCCTTTTGTTCACAGGTTTTGTTTAGTTTTCATATGTCTTTGTGTGTGTGTGTGTGTGTGTGTGTGTGTGTGTGTGTGGTGCCAGAGATTGAACTCAGGACCTTGCACTTTCCAGGAAAGCACTTCTTCTACTGAGCTATCATCCTGACCCATAGCTTTCATATGTCTTTGTTGATTCTTTTTGTCTAGTTGATCGGTCTATTTGTGATCATGGAGTATTGAGGTTCCCCATTACAATGTGCTAGTGCTTATTTGATTTTTCCTATCCATTAATATTTGTTTTATGTAGTTGAGTGGACTATATATAGTTTTAACTCTTCTTGGTTTTTTCCCATAACAAGCATGTAGTTTCTTTCTTTCTCTCTTTTGATCAGTTGTAGACAAATTCATGTTGTCTACAAAGAGAATATCTACTTCTTTATTCTGGGTTTCTGTTTCATGGGTATTATTTTCACCCTTTGACTTTCAGCCTATGAAATTTTTTGCATTACGTGTGTTTCTTGCATGCAGCATATTGTTGGGTTTTTCTTTTTTATTTTTCTGCCAGTCTGCTGATTTTTTCTTTCTTTTTAGATTTAAACTTGTTTAACTTTATTGGAACTAGCTATGCTGATTACAGAATGGAATCACAATCCTTATGGGACCCCCTATATTTTAAACTACAGATAATTTTTCTCTAGCAGTATGCCTACCCTAGCTATCCGTTTTACAAACATATGTCATTAGTCATAAGAAACATAAGAAAGAGGTTTGATAATTCCATGAAACCAATTCAGACCACTTTCATTGATGGATATAAGTAGTACGTATTGGCTTCTCCTCATATTATTTTCTTCTCATTAATAACCTATTTTTCCCTCTCTTTAATTGCTTGCCCTACCTGATGGCTTCTTTTTGCAGGACCAGGGTTCAAATTCATGATCTTACACTTTCCAGGCAGGCATCTGTGACACAGAGCTATCTCCCCAGCCCCTGATGTTCTTGGGATTGTGGTCTTAGTTATCTCTTTTTAAAATATCTTTTAGAGCATTTTGCTGAGTTGGTTTTATGATAATAAATTTCTTTCATTGTTTTTTATAGGTACTTTAAACACTTTCTTTACCTGAAATAGACTTACATTTGTTTCTGAAGTGACTTCCATTTATTTGGAAACATTTTTTTCCTCATGGTGATTTACAGGCTCTTCAAGCTAATATAAATTTTTAACAAATATTTGAATATTTGGGTATACATCTGTACAATACTTCAGCAATACTTTTCAGCAAGAAAAATACCGAAAAGTAAATACCAGACACAATTATTAGCTACAGTGAAAATCTCGTGAAATATTTTCAGGGTAAGAAGGCACCATATACCACTTCAACTAAGAAAATCACCCTTATAGCACAAGACTATTTTAGTTTTATATAGGACCTAGAACACTTAAGTTGCCAATGAGGTGGTAAATGGCAGAGTAACATCCCAGTTTATGCCATGAATTCATAGGGTGTAGGGTCTAACAACTCAGGTTCATTCCCATTGGTCCTTAACAGTGTGCTTCTTTAGGAGGGCAGGCTGGTGTTTCAGTTGAACTCAGGTACCTTTCCCTTTGACTTCTTTCTTTTTCCTATCATTTTCCTTGACACATTTTAGGAAGCTATCATAACTTTTTGAGTGTTTGATATGCTCATTATGCACATTAGTCCTCTTGGCCATTATCTTTTCCTTCACTTGCTTGTTTACAACAATGCCAACAACATGCTGGGTAACATTGCAGACTCTTCCTGTTTTGCCATGGTAACATATGTGACGCATTCCTTTTTGCACAGTACCCATTCCCTTGACATCTGTAATATCACCCTTTTTGTAGATTCACATGTATGCGGCCAAAGGAACCACCCTATGTTTTCTAAAAGGGCTGGAGAACATATACCAGGTTCCCCATCTCTTGCTCTTTGTGTTAGTCATTTTGGTCATTCTAACAAATTACTCGAAGATGGCCAAAAGGAAGATCTTTCATTGTTTTTTATGGGCATATTTCATTTCTTTTTTAAAATATTTTGTATTGTTTAAGTTTAACAATGGTTATATTACATATTTTCATCATCAGATCAGTTTAGATTAATACATATAGGTATATAAGATTGATCAAACAATTAAACATTTACCCTTCTAAATCAACATTACTTTTTTTTTCTTTTCCCCTTTCTTTTCTTTGGACTTTGACATATTGCATATTGTGCTCCAATCGTTCTACAGAGCACAGTGTGTGGGCATGACCCACCTCCCTATTGATGTTGCTTAGAAAAAAAACAAAAAAAAAAAAGGGAAAAGAATATATTTCTCTTTGGACTAAGAGGAAGCAGATACATACACAGTCAAATGTTCTGCAATTGTAGTGGGCCACCAGTGAAGCTTGTGATATTGGAGGCTATTGAATCTAAGCCTCCTAAAGCTCATCTCACCAATCTAGCTCTGCATTTCATGCATTGCAATTAACCATTTTTTTATTTCTTTATTGACTTTGAGAGATAATTTTTCCATGTACATTAATCTGTGTTGGACACTGTTTTCTTTTAGTCTTTGAAATACTTCACTCCAAGCTCTCCTTGACTTGAGGGTTTGTGTTGAGAAGTCCACTGTAATTCTGAAAGGCTTACTTTATAGGTGTTTTTTTCTTTTCTCTAGTCATTTTTATCATTTTGTTCTCATGTTTAGTATATATAATTTTGATTATTATTAAGTAATTTACTGTAATCCCAGCACTTGGGCAGCTGAGGCAGGAGGATTGGTGTGAGTTTGAGACCAGTCTGAGCTACAAAAGTGAGCTCAAGGTTAACCTGAACTGCATAGCGGGACCCTGTCTCCAAAAGACCAAAAAAACAACAACAACAAAACAAAAAAAAAAAAAAAAAAACAAAACAAAAAAAAAAAAACAGAAATCTAGAAATCTACTCCAGAATAGATTTATTTTGGTCATGGGTATTTGGAGTTCTATATACCTTCCTTACTTGTTTATCAAATTCTTTGTCCATGTTTGGGAAAATTTCTGTCATTTCTTCTGTAAAGAGGATTTTTCAATAGTATTTGTGTTGCTTCCAGCTTTTTCACTGATTCTGAACAACCTTATGATCTTCTTTACTTCATTTTGTGGCTGTTGGGTTGCTTTTTCAAGGTGTCTTGCTATCCTGAAGACATGTTTCTCTAGTTACTAACTGCAGTGCTGTCTTGAATTTTTTTAATAATTCTTTTTTGAAAATTTTATTTTATTAATTTCAACAAGAAAGAAACAGCAATGAGACAATTTCAGAACTCATCAGTAGGAGAGTCATAATAATCAGTACAATGCTTACTGTTTTCTTCATAGTAGCTGTTCAGAGTACAACATGCAGACATAAGTTTTCTAAAGACTATTGGTACAAATATTTTTTTCTAATTGAATTAAGAGAAAGTAGTTGTAAATATAGGCCAATATTACCTAATGGCAGTGTTATCAGCAGAAAGAGTGATGTTAAGCTCAAGAATCTATGTTATAGAGTGTGAGTATCATTAAGCTTCTCTTCTGGAAGGTTAACAACTTAAATTTGCAGACAAAAAAATTAGAGAAGAAGAATGATAGCCAATATTTTGACCCTAGCCCTGCAAGGTGGGTGAGGACTCAGGACAAAATACAACCTGTAATGTAATGTTCGAAAACTCAGTGTTGTCCCAAATTTTCTATTTAAGGAGATTATGGAGCCACAGAGAAAAGGATTGATGATGTACGGTGTACCTAAGGAGAGACACATAGAGAGAAAACGTTCTCTCAGGATTTCACAGAGAGCAAACTGGTCAAGCAATGGCCATGACTCATCCAGATGGCCAACACTGACCAAAATTCTACAAAACACTGTACATGGTTTCAAGGCAAATCCTGAGGGGATTTGACTGACCTTGGGAGATATAAAAGCTACATGTTTTGTTATGTAGGTCTTCCTTTAACTTGCCCTTAACCACCCAGCATAAAAGTTTAACCAGGAGGCATAAAAATTAAATCCAGACTAGTATGATGAGTTGTAAAAGGCTCAAGTCAACAGCTTCCAACACTGCAATGATGTCTTTTCGAACCATTATTCTAACTTTGTCTTAATGGCTTTCAATGCAAATTTTAATCTCCGTGATATGTGTTTGTATCTGTTTCATGGCTTTAATTTCTTTCCCATTTTATGCATGCTTTCCTAAGCTGCTCTACTTTTTTATCTGTATCTACCCTAGGTTCAATCGGCATGTCTTTCATTTTGATCCTCATTCCTTTTTTTTTTAACCTAACAGACTATTTTCTAACAAAATTACTCTGTGGAACAGACCTCTCTCTTCCTTCCTCCTACCTGTTTATCCCACCCACCAGTCTTGCCCTTCATTGCAAGTATTTTTCATGTAGGAGTCATTACATTTTTTATTCTTTTTATATGAGGTTAGATTACAGTAGAGAACATGTATGATTCATATTCTGACTCTCAGTCTTTGAAACTATACATTATAGTTCCCTAATCAACAAATACATACTTGGGTTGATGAAATAACAGTCAACAAACTAGACTCATTTTATAAACATAAGCAATCAAAGTCATATTCAATCATACACTGATTTTGGCCCAGTGAGATAGCTAAGTGGACTAAGCGCCTCCTTTGGCAAGTGCAATGACCAGGCTTTGATCCTTGGTCGCACATGCCATGTTGTCCTCAGCTTTGGGACATAGTAAGCTGATGACCAGGTCTGGGATTGGTGGTACATACCTGTAATCCCAGCACTGGGGAAGCTGAAAACAGGAGAATCACTATGAGTCCATGAAAATAGTAGGATCACTACGAGTCTGAGCTGTACAGTGAGACCCTGTACCACACACATGAAAAGAAAGAAAGAAAGAAAAAATACATTGATTTCACACTCAAAACTTCTCTTGAAATATTTGGACATTTCAGCTGTGTATTCACTCTCTGGTTCATATACTACATTGTCAAGTCCTTAATGAGAGTTCTCACTGAACCCTTGTCACATGTGAATTTTAATTAACGAATACTTTATTTTACTAAATTTCTGTAACTTGCCGGCATGGAAAGTTATTTAAAAGCAACCCCAGATTAGTGAGTCATTGACAGTAGAGAAAGTGAGCTGAAAGAAATCAACAGACTGGATAATACTGTTAGATTTCTTATGATACTTTGGCCATCAATAAGCTATTTCACATCTATAAAGCTACGTCTTCTCACTTTTAAAGTAACACATTTGAAAACAATCTTTTCTAGCTCTAACATTTTGTGTTTTTAAAAAAAATGCAGCACTGACGAAGGATGGAATCTAGGGCCTTGCACAGGTTAATACATACTAAGCAAATGTTCTACTGAGCTGTACTCATAGCCTACATCTCATGATTCATTATTTTTGCCTTTATCAAAGTCTAATTTTTATTCCTGTAAATCAAGCATAAATGGTTTAAGGTGACTTACTGTCTGGCAAAAGGGCCAGATAGCAAGCATTTAAGGTCTTGGCAAGCCATGCTGATTTTGTGGCAACTACTCAATTCTGCCATTCGAGTGCAAAAACGACCCTAGGTAAAAATAAACAAATGGTCATGACTGTGTGCCAATAAAACTTTATTTACAAACATGGAGCTGGTCGTGGTGGCGCACGCCTGTAATCCCAGCACTCGGGAGGCTGAGACAGGAGGATCGGTGCGAGTTCGAGACCAGCCTGGGCTACAGAAGTGAGCTCAAGGCCAGCCTGACCTGCATAGCGAGACCCTGTCTCAAAAAGACCAAAAAAAAAAAAAAAAGAAAAGAAAAGAAAAAGAAAAAGAAAGAAAGAAAGAAAATCATGATGGGCATATGTTTCACTGGATGTAAGTTGCTGAGCCTTGGTATAAAAGGCCAAATATTTTGGTTCTAAGGGCCTACTGTAGTTGCTATCTATAGTTTCTTACACTGCATTTCCCTAATTCCTGACCCTGCTTCTCTAATTTTTCTTCCCTGACACAACCACTTTCACCTGTTTATTTTTTTCCTAAATAATCTTTGTATCTCACAATGCTATATATTCAGAACAATTTCTGCCCAGAAAGCTTGCAATGCTTTAACAAGCCCTCTAGGTGACTTATTAAATTTTGAAAACCTCTTTCCAGAGAATTTTCTCTGTTATATTATTGCATATACATACATATATATATATATATATATATATATATATATGTATATCACATATTTATTGAATCAGTGTCTATATCTGAAGAAATGTAAAATTATTTAGACTACCTGATTGCATGTTAAAGTGCATTTTAGTATATCACTTAAAATATGTTTATTTTTACCTTGTGTTACTAATCTCTTGTGTTACTAGCCCCTTTTGTTTCTGCATCTGTTCAAGAATTTTTCAATTTATTTTATTTTTCTTTTTTCTGTATTTAGGACAGGGTCTACAGGGTCTCACTGATTAGATTGAACTCGACATGATTCTCTTGTTTTCAGCCTCCCAAGATCTGGGATTACAGCGTGCACCACCACACCCAGTCTCAATCGCCATCTCAGTGTTCTCTGGTGGCAGGACTGGCACAGCAGGCCCAGAGAGCAAACCCTAGCTGCTGTGCTTTGCCTAAGCAGGCTTTTTAGTCAGCTGAGCTATCAGGCCGGCCCCCAGAATTTTTCCAAACTCATAACTTTCTCACTTCCTCTTCCTCTTCTTGGGAAATGTATTACACAGTTGCTTCCTGAAAAGTGGTGCATAGAAAGTATGTTTTTGGAGTTCTTTTATTTTACTTTATTATTATTATTTTTTTTCAATGCCTGAGATTGATCTCGAGACCCTGCATTTGCCAGGCAAGTGCTTATCCTACTGAGCTATTTCCCTAGCCCCCATGGTTCTGGAATTTTTCATATCTGAATACGCCTTTGTGGTGGGAGGTGAGCTACAGTCTCTCTAGGTATTTGAGGCTCACCTTGAACTTGTTATATGGCAGGATGGTCTTGAACTTGAGATTCTCCTGCCTCAGCCTTCTGTTTCCTGGGACTACTGGTATCTATCACAATGCCTGGCTTCTTAAAACATCTAAAGAATATTTTCACAAATTCAGTTGATGGTAGAATTCCTGATTGGAAATTGGTTTTCTTCTATATTCTGTACTTGCAGTTTCTGTTCTATTTACTTTTTTTATTGATAAGCTTAAAATGTTAGAACTGTATTAGACTGCTTTCCCCCATCTATCCACTTCCTTCACTAAAATCTTCTGTGAACTCCTTGATCATAGCTTCTCAATGATTTGAGGGTGGTTTTGTTTTCCTCCGTCATATTGGCACTCACTGGACCCTTCCAATAAAGTTCTTAAATTCCAAGGAAGCCTTTTTAGTTGCTTCAGTGATGATTTCCTTTCATCCAATGTGGTGTTTTCTTTTTCTACTATTTCCTCCACACATTTGTTCCATCTCCTATAGAGACATCTCTTATATGTTTTTTGGTTTATTGTTTATTTTTCTTTTACTTCTACCCTCTGAGAGAATTTTTCAACTTTTTACCTGATTGAATATTTTGTTATGATTTTGTTGAAAATGAATCATATGAAATGATCAACATTTGGTGGTTTTTCATTTACAAATGAAATTTCTTATGCTTGATCATAGCTTCTCTGTGATTTTAGGGTAGCTCTATTTTCCTCCCCTAGTCCTTCTCTCCCTGAGAATATATTAATGATGAATATTTTATATACTTTCATCTCCCCATGTTGTCTTTCTTTGCAGTTGCTCTTTCCTGCCTAATAGTTTTTGCTGTTTGCCTTTCTCTAACTTTTTTATTTTTCCAGCACCAGAGATTGACCTTAGGACCCTGTGCTTGCCAGGTAGGTGGTTATTCTACTGAGCTATCTCCCTGGTCCCATGTATTTCTCATTAGGTGTTTTCCTCCATTCTTATATCAATACCAGCAAACATTTTTATGGGACTAAGTGTCAGGTAGAAAATCTTTTAAGTGATTTACACAAAAGTCCATTTCATCTTTATGATCATCGTCTGTGCTAGAGATGAAGGAACTGAGGCTGAGATGTAGGCACAAAAGCTCTATGACAGTTAGGGAAACTTGTCACCTTGCGGTTTCACTGAGAGTTATGGAGGCTCTGTGCTCAGTAGAAAATGGCTCCAAAGGAGTCTACACCTTAATTTCAGGAAGTTGTCTTCATGTTGCTGGCATGGCAGGAGGGGACTTTGTAAATATGACTGAGTGTAGGACTTTGAGATAGAGAGTATACAACTTATCTTGGGTGAGCTCAAAGTGATCAGAATGGCTCCTATACTTGGAACACATAGGAGGAGAGGAAGAGTGTAAAAACTGTGACACTGAAGCCAGAGGTTGTGATATGGGTCCATAAATTGAATGCAGGTCAGGTAGTGTTATAGTCATGTCGACAAGGGGAAGGATTTAATATAGGACACATAATTTATAGGATTATTTAATAATATTCACCCAAAGAGTTAAATGAAGAAGAGTGCAACAGATGTTTCCACATACTTAAGATCTAAAAGAATCAATGTGAGTACCTGGATCCCATGTCAATGTCCTGTACAGGTCCAGCTGAAGATCTAGAGCCCGTCATAACGTCCTCTATGAGTCCAGCTAGAAGACTAGAGTCCATGATGATGTCTCATACAAGTCTGTATCAATAAAAAAGAGATATACTCAGGTCAAAGAACTGGCATCTTGGGGCTGAGGAGATAGCTCAGTAGAATACATGCTTGCCTGGCAAGTACAAGAGCCTGAGTTCAATCCCAGGTTCAGAAAACAAAAACAAAACAAAAAAAAAACCACTGGCATTTCTTCTGTGCTGATGAGGACCTCATCTTGGATGATATCACATGGCAAGTGGAGGATGGAAGAGTAGAAGCTAGAACCTTGTGAGGCATCTCAATTATTGTCAAGGTCAGTGGCAGAAACAACAAAGTCTGTGTGCCAGCAGGATGAAGGATGTGAACTATAGCCAGGAAGCCATACTCAAGGTAAGTACCAGAGCTCCCCAGAAAAAAGCCCACAGCCATCTTCAGCTACAGGGGTGACTAGAACTAATTAATAAAAAGAGCTGAGTTCATATCAGGAAAACCATCATGACAGGCTTCTCCAGGGAAATCAATAGAACATCTTACTCTCCATTTCTGCTTTTATGTTGCTGGAAACAATCCTCAGGCGGATCTTCTGCACATAACACTACTCTGACTTAGTTCAGCTGAGTGTCATACATCGAATATTAGTGACTGCCCAGCACAGGTAGCCTCCAGAAATAGAAAAGAGCCTTAGGTCATAGTGTTGACATACAACTGACATCTCTTCTATGCTTATGAGGAACTACTCTTGCATGGTATCATAGGGCCGGTGGAGGATGGAAGACTAGAAGCTGAAACCTTGTGAGGTGTCTCATATTCTTCTCTCATTGCTGTGACAACTACTCAACACTCAAAATGAAGGAAGGAAAAATTTATTTAGCTCACAGCTACTGGAGTTTTCAGTTTATACTCAGCTGGCTCCAAGGCAGACTGGCACATGGCTGAGAGCAACCCCTCATGGCAGCAGCAAAGATCAGGACAGCGAAAGGGTAGGAGCAGTGACGACAATGGCAACAGAGAGCAAATGTGTCTCCCTTACCTTGCACTGAGACTGTATCCCCAGGCTGGGTGTTGTACTCACACCATAATCCTAGCAGCGCACACACTCATAATCCTGGTGGAGCATGAGTTAATCACAAGCTCTAAAAGTTCATCCCATGACTGCATGAGACCTTGAAGAGACAACTAGGGGTGTGGTGCTGTCCTTCCTGCACTAACTGGGACTTCCTGCAAGAGCAATAAAGTGCTCCCTGGAGCAAAGCATTCATTTCTGTACAGACCTAAACCTCCTTCTGGACTTGGGGTGAAGCACAGCAAGGCACTTGGCTAGCATGCCCTAGGGCCCAGGTTCATTCTAAGTACAGTAAAAAAAGCGAAAGCCCCAGTGACCTCCTACGAGGTCCCACCTGTATGAATGCCACTACCTCTCAGTCTTCCCACACTGGGTACCAAGCTTCTAGTACCCACATTGGGTACACACACAAGTGTGCGCCACACCCAGCTCCAAAATGTTTAAGGACACCAGTTATATTGGACTAGACCCTGCCCTAAGACTTATTTTCACTTAATTTCTTCTTTAAAAATCCAACCTCTAAGTACAGTCACAATCTGAGGGATTGAGGCTCACACCTTCAATAAATCTGGATAAGGGCACAATTCTGCCCATAATAAGCCCTTTACCTCCACTTCCACAGATAACTGACTCCACTCATTCCTGAGCCATCTGGGAGTTTGCTGGAAAAATCCCTTTGGCTCCTTGGTTTCTTTCACTAGCAAGCCTGGCTTGCCTGGGCCATATTGAATGGGTAGGTATTCTCCACAACCATATGTCAAACATGTAATACAGTGAATTTACATAAGTAACAAATGTCCTGTAAAATATTTTATATTATAACACAAGTGTGTTTAACATGGAGACCACAGGAGAGACTTGCCTTCCAGGGTTAGGATTTGCTTATTTCCAGATACCAAGTCAGCTACTACTTGTCTGCCTGCTTTCCCACCTACAACACCATGTTCTGACATTATCTTCTTTCATTTTCTTTGTGGCTGCATGTCTTAAAATATATCCTAAAAGTTTTCCTGAGGGCACTTTGGGATAGAACAGAAATAATTGCTGGGTTTTAACGGCCCATCTGGCACTGGAAAATCTGGTTATTAAATTGGTACTTGTGTGTTTCAAAAGGAAATAAAAAATTTGAAACATCCAGTTTTGCCAAAACTTCCAAGAAGACTTAGGGGAAGGTGAGACAGGGTATTTTTGTGCAGTTCGGGCCAGCCTTGAACTCACTATATGAACAAGGTTCCCCTGAAACTATTTATTGGTGCCTCAGCTTTCCAAGTATTGGCATCACAAGTGTACACCGCCGCATGCAGCTAGGGTCTTTTAAAAATGAGCTAAAATAGGTATAGTATTCTATTTTCTCTTAATAGTTTAATAAGCCTACCAGAATATTTTGTAATTACCAACAAGTGTCTTCACTTGAATCATTTTCCCCTTGGTTTTGCAGTCCTGGGGATTGCACCCAGGACCTTCCCACTAAGCAACATCCCCAAACATGCCTATGCTCCTTTTCAAAATTTTAAGACAGGTCTCACTGAGTCACTGAATTGCCCAGGGTGAGATAGAACTCATGGTTGGCCTACCTGAGCCTCCTAGAATGCCTGTATTGCAGAGGCAAGCTACTGTGTGTTGTTCTTGAATTATTTTAATTGAGATCAGTATAGCAGAGGATAAAAGGGATTGTTGATAATTATATGGAGAACAAGTGGGGAGAAAATATTAGCATGCTTTAATCTCTATTTAAATGACCAATTTACTTAGTCCATGAGAAGTATAGTTTGCACTTTTTAATTCCTCCTCACTGGTCCATGAAAACAATGGACTTCATAAAGGTGGAATATTCCTTGAGGCAACAGTGGGAGTACTTTTGTGGGCTGAGCTATGAAAAGGATGCAGGAGTTTCAAGTGATCTTTCAGCCTAAATATCAACTCCTCAGCTCATTACAGAATCACAGACTATTGGCAGTAACTTTAGGGCCTTCCCCATTTCACAGAGATATCTCAGATTCTGAGAAGAATAATACTGTCCACATTGTAACCGGCTCTACTATTTCTCACACATTTCGTCAGGAGAGTTGGTATTTCATCTAGCTGGAAACTGAAACAGTGTGCCATCTTTGTACCACTCCTCCTGGCTCAATTTCATGGATCCAAAGTGTATAAAGTATCTAAAGCTATACTTTAGGTCTCTGGGTTTCGGGATGCTAAAGTCCTTTTTTAGCGATGATTGCTGAGTTCTTTCTGTCCTGAGAAAATCAGCGACCAAAATAAAGGCAAACAGTAGCAAAGTTTTGTATTTATTAAAAGTAGGAAGCAAAATAATCTTTGTACAGTGTGTTTGGACCAACAAAAAGTAAGAAAAAATACACTCAACAGAGTGAGAGCAAAACACTGCACAAGAATATGGTAGCAAAGGTCTCAGTATGGAGTGTCCTTTTTGTGTCACCTACTCCTCAGAATGACATCAGGTCTAGTCCATCTTGTTGGAAATCTGCTTGAGTTTTCATGAGAAGTGATGGGGCAGAGCTTTGGAGACTGTTCTGCACATGTCTCCCGAGATATTACAATTAGCGACCCCACTTCCCCAGCCATCCTTTCTAAACTCTAGTCTCCTGCTTCACTCAAATGGCCAACATCACCCAGAAACTTATGAGAAATGTGGATTCTAGAGCTACGCTCAGATCTACAGAATCAAAAAGTCTAGCGTAGAGCCTAGAGTTTTCACAACCTGTGCATGGAAGTATGTTTAGAAGTTCTGATTGTAGAACCCAGGAATAAATTGTCTATTTCAGGAGCTGGCATGGTGTCTGATGTCCTAAAGAGTCTCAGTACTTCTTTCAGAGAAACAACCTAGGAAAGTCATGTAAGTCAGGATTTTGAAAGAGAGAGGCATAGCTCCATGACACAAGTGCCTGCATGGCAAGTGCAAGGTCGTGAATTTGAAACCCTGTCCTGCAAAAAAGAAAGAAAGAAAGAAAGAAAGAAAGAAAGAAAGAAAGAAAGAAGGAAAGAAAGAAACAAAGAAAGAAAGAAAGAAAGAAAGAAAGAAAGAAAGAAAGAAAAGAGATAAACTACTGGATATAGTATATATTTAATGATTTATAAAGGATCAATACAAGATCCCATCATGCAGATAGCTAATGACTCTTACATAATCGTAGTTAGGGGGCCTTGTCAATTCAGTGATAAAGCATCCATTTTTCAGTTCCCTGTTGCAATAAATAAGGTAACCTTTAAGAAAACCTTATCTCTGAGGAATGCAAAAATTATAACTGGTAATTGGCCTTTTCCGGAGTCCCTGGCTAGAAGTGTAGAGCTGCACAATGATTCTCTGCCCACTTTGTCATCCCTACACAATTCTGTTCACTGTCTAGTGCCTTACTGTGCCCTTGCTGGCTTCATTCTATGAGTATTATCAAATGCCTTGGCAACAGGAGGGGTAGAGATATTAGATAAGGAGTTTGAAAGTTTATGGACAGCTAGGAAGTCAGTGCCAGCTGGCAGAAGCGATGGCTGAAAAGATAACCTTTGATCACTGAGGCTTGTAGTAAAGACAAGGAAAATGCAAGGCCTACAGGTTGAGCCCAGCTGCTTTCATGTGAGAGTAGCTCACTTGCACAGGACTTCAAAAGATTTGGTGAGCTGGAAACTCTCACCAGAATATAGGCAGTGAGCCCTAAAGAATGCCAAATGTGGGTTCCTGGAAAGACCTGGTGAGCTCCTCTTGTGGACCAGCTGGATACCATGTGGGCCTGGAAAGCTGAGTGAAATGTGTCTATCCAGTTGGAGGTGTCACAGGGGTCCTCTTGTGGGTAGATTACTCATGGGTTCTTTATGTCCTATAGCTGATTTCAAAGAGTTCATGTCTTTGACCTGGAACTATCAGCAACTTCCCAGTCATTATATCCCTATCCTCTTGTGCCAATCAATCAGTACTTCAAAAAGAAAATTATTGAATGCATCCCAAAATTCTGATTTGGAACCCATCAGAAGCTATTGAAGATGCCTGGGCCTTCCTCAACTGCTTTTAAGAATGAAGAGGGGGAGGATATGAGTCCCTAAAATGTAGCACAACTACTTTCTGCCCCTCTCCTTGGGTCATACAGCCTTGGAAACTATGAAGTCTGGCTACCCTGGAGCAGTCATAGAGAAGACAGTGTGGAGATAAATCACAGAAACGCGCAGGGCTATTATTGGTGGACACTCAGCTATCCTTGGCTCCAGCTGCTACTTCTCAGCCCAGATAGTGGTGAGAGGAAGGAGTTTTGAGATACCTCCATTCCCAGATATCTGACTGACGTCACATGAGAAACGCTAAGCTAGATTCAGGATCCACCCAATGAGCCTGTCAATCTCTGGGCAATGAGAAAACAGGGTAACAAAAGAATGTTGTAACATGCATGATTGGGGTGTTATGTGACATAGCAACAGATAGTGGCCATAGGAGCTGGACATTATGAAGTGTGATCAAAGAACAAAGTAAATGCTTATGCAAGAATTTTAAAAACATACTACAGTAAAAAAAAAAAAAAAAACATGTAATTAATGCCCCCTCAAAATCTATGCCCCTCACTTCAAACACACTTATCTAATTACTCATGTCACTTTCTGAAACAATTTTGAAAGTCTTCTTTTCATGAATACCGCTATGAGCTCTAATAAAAAATTCAATGACTGCTGCTGCCCTTCCAACAGAAAGAAAGGCTCACAAAGTCATGAGTGTTTCATACCTACTTTGTTCAGCACGCCCAGCACTGGGTGACTCTAGCCTTTACCCAAAGCCAAAATGATCATGAAAAGAAAATATTTTGAATCTATGGAGTACATTGAGGCTGCCACTATATTGCAAAGACATTCATGGAAGCAGATTTCCAGAACTGCTTCAGGAAGTGGTAAGAATGATGAAATAAATGCATTAGAAGTGAAGGGGAGTATTTTGAGAGGAATTAATAGCAATTATATTTTACTGTAATAGATTAAAGAAAAAATAGTCACCATATTTTATGATCAAACCTAGGATTTACCCCTGGGGTTTTATTTCATGACACCACACTTCCTGAGAAGGGGTCCCTTGTCTTTGTTCTGCGACTCCTCTTCCACATTCCTGCAGGCATTCTGATAGCTGTGTTCCCTGAGCTCGGATCCTCTTTTCCTCCTTGTCTTTTCCTGCACTTGCATAGTGGTCACCACTTCCTGGGTCTCACTCTGACAAAAAATGGTGCAGACACTGCTGAGAACCCCACCCTGCCCTTGTTTCCAATTCTGCTGACAGACAGGTGAGACACTAACTTATTCCTGTCAGAGCAGGGTGCTCTGAATTAGACTTTGTATAAATCAACCATTAACTGGTGTGTGTGTGTGTGCGTGTATGTGTGTGCGTGTATGTGTGTGTGATCATTTCGTCCAGTTGTGGCTCATGAGATGAAAGGAAAAGTTCCTGGGGAGTTTCTTTTCCAGTATAAATAAATGTTAAAATTTCAAAATGTTGACCGGGAAGACCTGACCAGAATGCTTTCCCACTTATTCTGGGCTTGATGTTCTGCATGGAAGGTGAGTGGCTCCTCTACTTGTCAGGCACAGAGCTGGCACCACAAAGGTGCAGGATTTCAAGATAACATGCACTATGCTTCTGGACAGTGTTATCACTGCCCAGATCCAGCCCTTCAAACTGCATTCCTCTGCTTTTTTCTGTTTTCCTTTAGATATTTTAATGGGAGAAAAGTAAACTCCATAGAGACAATGTGCTATTCTGTCCCAATCTCTGGTTACATATTACCAATCTGAAGGCTGCTTCTCCAGTTCTGGTGTATGGTGCTTCTGCCTGCTGATAGCTGTGCCTCATCTGACATTTAACTGCCTCTGCTCTTAAACTGCCTCTGCTGGATGGTTTCGTTTTTTTTATATTTCTATTTTTGAATTTATGCCAGATTAACTTTATTTTTATTGTATTTTTATTACTCTTAACAAGTAATAACAATGTGACAGTTTCAGAAGATGTTAGTAGTACATTTCAAATATTTGATACAATGCATACTATTGTCCTCCTATTAATTACACAGAGCACAGGGTGTAGACATGATAATTTTTCTAATCATTATTGATATGAAAAAGTTTTTTCTGATTGATCTAAGAGAAAATAGTTGTATACATAATCCAATGTTCCACAGTCACAGTGGTTTATTGGTAAAACTGGCAATGCTGGAAGCTGTTAATTTAAGTCTTTTACAGCTCAGCATGCTAATCTAGCTTTGTATTTTATGCGTCGTGGTTAACTTTTTCTGCTGGGTGGTTAAGGGCAAGTTAAAGCAAGACCTGTATAACAAAACATGTAACTTTTGTAGCCCTCAAGGTCAGTCAAATCCCCTCAGGGTTTACTTTGAAACCAGGTACAGTGCTTTGTAGAACTGTTTTCAGTGTCAGCCATCTGAATGAGTCACAGCCATTGCTTGACCAGTTTGCTCTGCGTGAAAGCCTGAGAGAATGTTTTCTCTCTAGGTGACTCTCCTTAGGCACACTATACATCTTCAATCCCTTTCCTCTGTAGTTCCATAATCTCCTCGAACAGAAACTTTGGGAAACCACTGAGATATGGGATGCCACAGCACAGGTTCTCTTATTTCCTGAGTCCTCACTGACCTAGAAGGACTAGAATAAAAATATTGGCAATCCTTGTAGCTTTTCTTTTTCTCTAATTTTTGGTCTGTAAACTTATATTCTTAACCCTCCAGAACAAAAGCTTAGTGATACTATTACTCTAAAACATAGGTACTTGAGCATGACATCACTGTCTCTCTCAGTATCAAACATCTTACACTTAACTTGGAATTGGTATTTTCTATCAATCATTAATATCCTAATAAATCTCTATACAATGTAATAAAAGTAGTTACACATTTTTACACATTCAGAAATCTAAGCATATACAAAATTATAGCTGGTCAGTCCTATGGCTTTTTTCCTAGTCTCTTGCTCTCATTTAATACCCTTTTTTTGTTTTCTTATAAAGTAACCATTTACTTAAGAGAGAGCATACCAGTAACTGAAATTACATTAGAAGCAGCACACATCTAAAAGACCAGAATGACAGGCATTCCAAGCATATTTTTACTGTTACACATTGTTATCCTCAGTGTCAAAAACATTTTGGAGGTTTCTAGTAAATGCCCATCATCTGAAGAATGGTTGAAAAGATGTGGGACTTTTATACAATGGAATATTACTCAGCTATAAAAATGATAAACTAGAAGACTTCATATATAAATGAATGCATCTTGAACATATACTCATTACTGAAATAAACTAAACCTACATGTGTAAAGATTGTGTAGTCTCCCTAGTGTAAGAACTCAAGAGAAGAAATCAAAATAGAGAAGCATAACACAGCTGAATGGAAATCAAGGACTTAAACAATGAAGTGACGGCAAGCAGAAAAGATGGGAAGTATGGCAGGGGCAAAGCCATGCACTTATATGCACAGGATGAATTAGATCATGGTCCTCTGAACCTCTGCTGGATGTTTTTAGTTTTAAAAATGCTTATATAATTCTTCCTCTGTGTCGGGAGCCCCAGAATATTGTCAGGATGCTACTAGACAAGTGTCTTTGCTTTGCATTAATCCAGTCTGGACTTTGCTGAGTCCTTTGAATCTGCCAACTGCTCTTACTTCAGACCAGAAAAATCATATTTTATTATTTCCTCAATTGTTTACTTCTCTTTAGACCTTTTTTATTGTTTATTATTAATTTTAATGAGAAAAAAATGTAATGAGACAGTTTCCAAACAGGTGAATAAGACAATTACAATAATTAATACGTTGAATATTGTAGTCTTCACAATAGTTATTCAGAGTATAAGATAGTAATAGAAAAAATAGTATTAGAAACGACACAAAAAAGCAATAGGAATTCAGCAATGTCTGCCATAATGCATGATGTTATCTTCAGATTAGTTGTTCAGAGGCTAGTGAGATAGCTTAGTAGTCTAAGTGCCTGGTTAGGTAAGCACTGGGGTTCCGTCCCTGGCACCACGTGTCGCCTTGGCTCTGTCCCTGGGTGCACTGAGCTGCCACTGAGTCTGAGCATGGTAGCGCATGCCTGTAATCACAGTGTTGGAGAGGCTGAAAACAGGAGAATCACTATGAGTCTGAGTGGCCCAGTAAGACACTTTACCAAATACACGCAAAAAAAAAAAAAAAAA
>PVJA010037849.1:0-20110 GCA_004027025.1 Myocastor coypus
ACACACTGCACTCTATAGAATGATTGTGAGGACAATATGCAATATGTCAACTTTCAAAGAAAAGAAGGGGGAAAAGAAAAAAAAAAGTAATGTGGATTTAGAAAGGTTAATGTTTAATTGTTTGATCAATCTTATATACCTATATGTATTAATCTAAACTGATCTGATGATGAAAATATGTAATATAACCATTGTTAAACTTAAACAATAAAAAAATTGAAAAAAAAAAGAAATAAAAACTAAACTTTTCCACTGGCACAAGTCAAAAAAAAAAAAAGCCTGTACTGGCTGAGAGCGAGTCATGTGCCTCATGTCACCCACGGATACAATGGCATGGCACTTAGTCTAAGCACTGTTCTTGCCTGGACAACATATGGTTCTTGTGTTAGTGTGTTAGAACATTGAGCACTGTGCATCTTTCTTATGTGCACTTTATGCATGAAAAATATCATAATTATGTCTCCAAAGAAAGTGATGCCAGTAGTTAAACTAAAAGGAAAACTGAGAACCATGATAGAGCTAAAGAAACAAATCATTGTGAGACTTGTAGCAGTCCTGGAGAAATGAATTGGTAAAGTGTAAATTTGGGCCTCAGTACTACTTGTTTGTTTTTTCCATTATTTCTTAGGAGGAAATATGCTTAGTTCTTAAACTTTTTGGTGTTCAAATATGAATTTAGAACAAACTTTATTTAAAAACTGCATTAAAAAATCTCACAATTCTCAATTTTGTGATCTTCATTGTCTGAGTTACTCTTCTCTTGTTGCTGGGACAAATACCCGACACTCAAAGTCAGGGAAGGAAAGGTTTACTTAGCTGATTACTGGAGGTTTCAAGACACTGGAGGGGAGGCTGGGGCGCTGCAGCATCCTGGATGACCCTCTCTACACCTCTGAGAAGGCACAGACTAGCCAGTTCAACGGTTAGTGCCTCTCTGCTCTCCCCCCTTGTGCCCCCGCCCTGGTCATCTGGCCCCACCCCTCAAGCCACATCTGCCACACAACTTACATGAGGATTTGGGGGGACAACTAGACACAAACTGTAACATTCATTAATGCAACTTAAAGGAGATGTATTTTCTGGGAGATGGTACTTTCTCTGAATGAGAAAGAAAAGAGAATCCTCCAAATACATGACAGTACATGGAGCTCTTCTGAAACCCTGGAGCCACATCTGAATCTTGCGGTAAAGGGCTTCCCTAATGAACCTGAGCTACACTTGGATATGCATAGAGTGAAGTGACTCCCACACTGGCACACTCCTTTAGAAGGGAGGAGCATAAGAAAGTAATTATTAGTCTGAGTTCTGGAAACTAGTATTGATGGGCCTTGCTAAGAAAACGGTGTGAACAAAGTGAGAAAATTTGCATTTCGTAAGAAAAGCATATGTGTGATAATAATTAGCCTTTGAAAACTGAGCTGATAGTTCTTGCACAGTATAGACTGAGAAAACTATTTCAGACTTGATGTAGGAAAATATAAACCACCCAAATACGGCATCCTTCCAAGTGTACTAGAACCACTGTTACTTTTGTGCTTAAAATAATAATAACAATGATACTTTAGAAAAATGTTCACTCCACTCAAATATTCTCTACAGCTGAGTAAACTACTGCTTGCTGAGTACTTTGGGAAGATACTGAACTCTTTCAGGCAGGTGGGACAACCTTTAATTTTACCAATAATTGAAGATTCTCTATGTATATAATCACATCTCCTTTCTTTTCACCAGTCAGAAGTAGTTAGATTAGCAAAACCACCTTTGCTTATTTCTAATCCATAATGGAAAAACTTGCTTACATATAATGAGAAGGTATTTATCATGTAGGAAAAGATGTGTGACAGGAAAATTTCAATGAGAAGATTTGGGGTTTTCAAATATACAGTGTTCTTTATATCATAAGCTATAAGCATTAGTTTTTCTAGCTTAACAGAGTGTTAGTTCTGCTACCGTTAGATTTCACCCAAAGAGCAGCTTTGCTTTGTCTTTATCTGCAATTGAAAATCCACTGGGGGCTGGGGAGATAGCTTGGGGGCACAAGTGCCTGCCTGGCAAGTGCAAGGTCCTGAGTTCAATTTCTGGTTCTGGAAAGAAAGAAAGAAAGAAAGAAAGAAAGGAAGGAAGGAAGGAAGGAAGGAAGGAAGGAAGGAAGGAAGGAAGGAAGAGAAAGAGAAGAAGACCCACTGGGATATTACAGTATGTGTTTCATTGTAAAGTCTGTTTTTGTTTTTGTTTGTTTGTTTGTTTTTGAGACAGAGTCCTGCTATATAGCTCAGGTGGTTCTTAAGCCAACTCACTGTATAGTCCTGGCTGGCCTCAAACTCATGACAATCTTCTTGCCTCAGACTCCTGAGCACTAGAATTACAGGCGACTTGGCTCAGTGTAAAGTCTTACTTTGAAAACATCTGAATGGCCATGGCAACTCTATTCATTGTAACTCTGCTAATCTCAATCTCATCACAGTACAACCTAGATTACCCATTTATCAGGCCACATTCTATATCACTGGAGCTAGAGGATACTTCAAAGATCAGAGTACTTCCCTTTGGTGTCTAGTACTTTACAGTTTTATCTTCTAGGATATAATGGATCTTTACCATTACTATTCCTGTGTTACAGGTGGAACTCAGGTGTGAGTTATAGGCTACCATGTGGAGGAACTGGTTTTAATCACTGGTTTCCTTGGCCCTATCTTAGTCCATTGTCCATTGCTACAATAAAATACCTGAGACCAGGTACTTAGAAATCAGGGAGGTCATTTGAGCTCACAATGTGAGGCTCAAGAAAGAGCATGGCCTGGCTTCTCCTCTGCTCTAGTGAGGGCCTCATAGCAGATGGTGTTCCTATGGTAGGAGAGTGTAAAACAGCAAGACAGGAAGCCAGTGAGTAGGAAGAGCAGATGTGACCTAGAACAACCTCCAAGAACTGGCCAGGGCCACACAAGATCAATTGTAGTGTTCCCAGTGACACTGGCACAGAACTCTTCACTTTTTAGCATCACAGGACTAATCTTTTAACACATGAACTTTTGGGAGAAAACACACAAACTTTATCTAAATCAGAGCATTCCCTAATAAAAACATCAAATATCATTTTGGGGTACCATCTATCATCTTCCTTACACTATAACGGGGAGATTTGGGGTACATATTCTTTGGTCCCTGAAACCACCCTAGAAGGAGGTACTTACATGACCAGTTTTGTAAGGGAGATCAGAACTCAGAGCCAGATCTTCAAAGCCAGTTCTTTGCCTTCCATTGTTTCCTGAATTTTCTCCCACTTTCTGGAAGAGTATAAATGTGTTTCCAATATGAATAGCCAGGCATTATAAATAACTAGAGTGGGATTTGTGGCACAGAGCTGAAGCTAGCTTTCATTTATAAGGAACTGATCATAAGTTGGCTTCTCCTTTCTATCCTTTGATGCCTGTACTACTGAGAGAATTCCTCTTGAGGAACTGGTAACAACCCAGCCTAATCCTCAGGAACTCCTTTCAGGTTTTCAGTATGACATAATGTTCTTTCCCAGATTCATCACATGGAACCTTGGTAAGCAAAAGAGAGCAAGGAACAGAAAGTGGAAAAGATGGAAGAAGAAGCAGGGTTTGTTCTAATGTGGCAAGTTCAAAGGTAGCTTCTTGAAGATTCAAGTCTTTGCTGTAGTTTCCCTTTCTTTTTCTTTTCTGACAGGATATTACTCAGTTGTGCAGTCTGAGTTCAAACTCGTGATTTTCCTACCTCAGCCTCCTGAGCCCTGGGATGACAGGTATAAGCCAACATTCCTGCTTCTTGCTATAGAATTTTAAAAATCACTCTAAGGGTAAATACATTCAAAATCCATGTTCCTACTCTGGAAATTGCCTATCTCTGTGTTTTAGTAGGACTTTCCTCTATAGTCCTCAGCAGTGCCTTGATCACTTAATGGAAACACTCTCAGCACCATGGGGTGTTGCTGGAAAGATGTTGGTGGATCAAAATTGAAAGACTGTATGTCATAGGATTGTTAGAATCTTGGCTTTCTTGGCAGCTGAGACATCTTCATGACTGTGAGGATGGACAGAGTGACTTTCTGGCCAAAGTTCCTGAGAAAATGATTTCTTTTTCATCACAGGCAGCGTGGTAGACTACAGTTTACACAGAACTGAGTATAATTACACACATTTAGTGCTAGATCAAGTCTGACAGGAACAAAGCATTTTGGTAGTTACTTTTTGTATGTAGCTTTTCCAGTCTTTCTGTAACACTACATAAGTTGTGGCTATGAAGGATGAAGAAAAGAGTGTTCAGGTCACTGGAGAACTTTATGTTTTAGGAAAATATACAAAAATTTTTTTTTAATTAATTTTTTGGTGAGATAGAGAAAGTTCTCCTTCAGAGGCTCTGGTATCTGTGTTAGTTTGCTAGGAATGCCATAACAGGTGAACTAAAACAGGATGGCTTCAGGCAACAGAGATTTTCTTCACAGCTCTGTTGTGTCTAGATGTCTAAAACCAAAGCACCAACAGGGCCATGCTCCCTCCAAGGGCTCCAGGGGTGCATTTTTCCTTGTCTCCTCTGGCTTCTGGTGGTTCTAAGTGTTCTTGGTTGTGGCAACATCATTCAGACCTCAGCTACCATCTTCACAGGGTCTTATCCTCTGTGTCTTTGTGTCCATCTTTCTTATCACCCTCTGCCACGCTCTTATAATGACATCTGCAGTTGGGTTTAGGGCCTACCAGGTAATCCAAGATAATCTCATTTTGAGATCATCAAGTACATCTACAAATATCCTTTTTCCAAAGAAGAATCACATTCATAGGTTCTGAAGACTAGGATGTGGACATATACTTTGAGTTGTCATTCAGGTTGTGTTTTATACACATGAAATTGTATATAATTTCCAACTCAGTAAAAACCTGTGTCTCAGTTTCTTCAACTATAAAAGAGGATACTGGATGAGAAGTCCACCTTAGAATCATGGATAGATTGTAAGAAATGATATTCCTAGGCATTAGGCACCATGATAGGTGTGTATGTTAGCAATAATCATCACTACACAATCTGTATATTATTTGCATATCAAAGTACTTTATTTTGGGCCCGGCGGGATGGCTTAGTGGTCTGGAGCGCCTGCTTGGGAGAGCTTGGGCCGCTTCAGGGACCATGGTTCGATCCTCAGTACCACATGCTGTGCCAGCCCTGCCCTCGGGGCGGGCTGAGCCGGCCATAAAAATGAGTGAATAAACAAACAAAGGTTCTGAAACAAGAAAAAAAAAAAAAAAAAAAAAAAAAAAACTTTTTAAAAAAGTACTTTATTTTTAAGTTTCTAATAAGTGGAATGGACTAATCACTAGTTAATTGCAAGACACCTAGACAATGTTTGCTATACATTTTTCTCTAGTTTTCCTAGTAACCTTTTAGAAATTGTCACATTGTCCTCACTATTCCAGAGGGAAGCTGAGACTTTTCCTGAGCTTCAGAGATGTTGGGTAGCTTGCTCAGAATCTAGAACAGAACTTAGGAGAACTTTCACTTTTAAGCAACTAGTTCCTTGAAACCACAGGAGAGACAAAGTCATGCAAGAAATTCCAAGGTCAGATTCTGCCAAACAGATTCCCAAGCAGGTGGGCCCTGAGCAGGACTGTTTCCAGATCTCCAGGATGCTTCAGCTCCCAGGAGTTGCAGGATGGCCCCAGCACAGATGAAGGTTTTAGGTCTGCTCTAGGTGAAGAGAGGTTCTGTTTGAGTGAGAAATCTCTGTTTGTGGGATAGGTGGGCTTGGTGACTTCACTCCTGGCAGAACCAGGTCAAGCTTGGTTGTAGGCAGAGGGAAAGGACTTGTGGGGCCTTGAGCCCCATAATTTACAGATAGAGCTGATGAGTCTGTAAGTTACAGGAGTGGCTGTTTGCATAAATTTTGATGTTACTACTTATTGTTTCCTGATTCTATCCTACATGTTTGTTATAGAAATTTTTTATACAAAAGGGTACAAAAATTATAAAGGAAAGAGTAAAAAGAAAAAATAATTATGTCATTTTCTCTAAATCACCAGTATGTATATTATATATTGTATCTTTCTTTTCAATTTCTGTGTGCGTGTGTGTGTGCGTGTGCACATGTGTGTGTGGTGTGTGTGGTGTGTTACACACAAAGACATATATAGTGGCACTTCAGTTTATGAACTTAATTCTTTCCATGATTCTGGTTACAAACTACATTGGACAAAGATCAAATAAAATTTCCTCATAAGGTCAACAGTGTACTAGCCACTGAATTTAATTTGGTTCCTGTTCAACTTGGTTTATGAGCAGAATCATGGAGTAAAAGTAAATGAAGTTTATAAACCAAGGGACTACTAACTTTTTTCTTTAGATACTGAAATAAGTACAAATAAGCAGCTTTCTTTAATGAATTATTTAATTTGTTTGTTTGCTTGTTTGTTTGTTACAGGGTATTGCTATGTGGCTTGAACTCATAGTGTTCCTCCTATCTCAGCCTCCCTAGTGCTGGGATTACCAGCGTGTGCCACCACGCCTGGTTTCGGTGGCTGATATAGCACCCTCTTCTAGGTACCACATGTAGTACTGGAGATCAAACCCAGGTTCTTGTGCTTTCCAGACAGGTGTTTAGACCACTGAGCTATCTCCTCAGGCCAGTAGCTTTATTCTTAAAGTGGAAAAAACTCTAAGCACCCATGAACAGGTGAACTGATAAATTCTAACGTATTTGTGTACTGAAATAACACTCAGTCATCAGAAGACACAAGCTACTGAGTGCTGCAGCATATGTTTAAGACACTGTTGAAAGGCAGAAGGCACATTCGAGAAAGAGAATATGTGAGGATGTTATGTGAAATTAATGAATGAGAACATAAATGGGAATGACACAAAGCATAACAGTGGTAGTCTTAACTGGAGGACCATGGGATGATTTTCTAGGGTGAATAAGAAACGTTCTGTATGGAAATATTCTTTGTCTCGATTTAGTTTAAAGTTAGAAGCCCATCTACATGCAATTTTCAATGCTTATCCAAATGAATACTTAAGATTTGATGTCTTTTACCTTCACTTAAAAATAGAAAATAAAAGAAGTTTATGCCTGAATTATACAATAGATTGTTTTAAAGGAATTTTAGAAATATTGCATATTGCATTGGTGTTCATGAAGGATATTGATACATAGTTTTTTTTTTTTCATAAAGCACTTGCATGGTTCTAGTGTTAGGATAACGTTGATGTCATAGAACTGTTTGGAAAATAGTCACCCTCTTCAATGTCTCACCAGAGTTTGCATAGCTTTGGAATCATCTTTTTTTTAAATGTTTGGTAGACTTCATCAGTGAAGCTATATAAGCCTGGAGTTTTCTTTGTGGGAAAGTTTCTAATTAAGAAATTCAGTTTAATACAAAATGAATATTTGCATTATTTTACCATGAGCTACTTTTGACCATTCGTGTTTTTCAAGAGGTTTTTCCCCTGAAGTTCTAATTCACTGGTATGGAGTTATTCTCAATAATGCTGTAGTGTACGTACTAGAAAGATCTGTCAAATCCATAGTAATACTACCTCACTAATTCCTACTCTTCTTACTGATGTCTCTTTTTTCACATCATGAGTTTCAATCTGTACTCTATTGTTTCCTTTCTTTCACTCAATCTGAGTTTGTTTTCCTTTTGCTCCTTCCCAAGGTGAAACTCAGGCTCAAACACTGTGCCACATTGCCTGCCTGTCTCTCTGCGGGAACCCACAACTCTCTCCTCCCCAGCCTTTGGGGAGCTTCGAGACCTGAGCAGCCAGCTGCTGTCACCTCTTCCCTGAGCTCTGGCTCTCCTAGCTTTGCAGGGGCTCACTACAGATTCTGGCCAGTGTCCAGCCCAGGATTACGGCTTGCTCCACAGATGTCCAAGTGTTGGGCTCCAAGTGCTCCTTATCTCTGCCCTGCAGTTTCACAGTGCCAACCTCCCGATCCCCGTTCCTTGTTTTCCCAACCCTTGAAGACCTACAGTCAGCTCAGTGTCTCCTCTGAGCCACACAGTCATGTGTGCTCTGAGGTGAAACCCAGGCAGCCTTGTCTGAGCTTTCCTGTCCAAGCTGTCAAGTGATTGTGTCGTTTTTGGGCTGCTCATCCAGGAAACAAGTGGTGAGTTAGCCATCATAGCTGGAAACTGCTCAGCTCATGCACATCTGGCATAGCTAGAGTCAGGGCTGAATATACATCTGCTGCCTTCCTGGTAGCTCTCTTCATACTGTTTGCTCCTCTTTCCTGCCTTCCTGTGGTTTATTCAAGTCACCTTTAGTATTCTGAAATGTTTTGGGGTTGAATACATTTTAATGGTTGCCGTGAAGATTATACTATACATATCGTTAACTTTTCACAGACTTTTTATGTACATAGCAAGAACATTATGACATTGTAATTATTATACTTCCATTTACTTCTCTAGACCTTTTATGCTATTGTCATTCATACATATTACTTATATTTATTTTTGTATCTTACAGATAAAATTATTTAACAACTTTAACAATAGCCTTTTATTTATGCCCAAAGAATTACTATTCACAGCAATTTTCAGTCTCTCATAGATTCAGATTTGTACCTGAGATTATTTGCCTTTAGCCTAAAAAAAGTGCCTTTATTAGCACTTCATGTAGTGAGGCTATATTAAAAACAAATTTTTCAATTTTTGTTTATCTGAAAATGCCTTTATTTGGCCATATTTTCAAAAGACATTTTTGCTACACACAGAATTCTAGATTGGCATTATTCCTTAGCAGTTTAAGTCTTATAACAACACTTCTTATGTTGTTATGTCAGCCATAATTATTTTTGTCATTCGTTTGAATGGAATATGTTGGGGGGGGTTTTGGATGATTTTGTTTTTGTCTTTTTTCTTGTTCAGTAGTTTGGCTCTGCGCTATTCTATTTCTCATGCCAGGGCTCGCTGAGGATCGTGAATATGTGAGTTGTTTTATCTCATTTTCAGGAGAAAATGCCCATCTTCTCGCTAAATATTTCTTTTGCACTGCTTGGTCTTCTTTTTGTCTTGTGGCCTCCAGCTATACATGTTACACCAACCATTTGCTATTGTTCCATAGGACTCACTTCTCTTTCTATTTTTTTCCTTTCTCTTCCTTAATTTTTTTCTCCAACACTAGGGATTAGACCAGGGTCTTTGCATTGATCTATATTCCCAGTCATTTTTATTTGATCAGAGTCTTGCTGAATCATTAAGCTGCCCAGGCTCAATAGGAATTTGCAGGCCTCCTGCCTCAGCCTCCCAGAGAAATGGTACTGATCATTTTCAGTTTTTTTTTTTTTTAATTCTTTTTGGGCTGGGGAGTTAGCTCAGTGGTCTA
The DNA here is from genome assembly GCA_004027025.1 of Myocastor coypus. Taxonomy (NCBI): domain Eukaryota; kingdom Metazoa; phylum Chordata; class Mammalia; order Rodentia; family Myocastoridae; genus Myocastor; species Myocastor coypus. The sequence goes on from PVJA010037849.1 coordinate 9,340, forward strand.
GGTTCCTGCACAAAGACCTGATTTTGATCCCCATTACCACATCCCATGATGGTCTAGGAACCCCAAACACATTCTGCTGGTCCAGAAACTGGGTATGGTAGCACACACCTGTAATTCCGGAGCTGGGGAGGCTGAGACAGGGGGATCACTATGAGTCTGGATTGTGTAGTGAGACCCTGTATCCAATAAATAAATAAATAAATAAATAAATATTCCTTTCTCTTTGTGCTTCAGAAAGTAGATAACTTCTATTGACATATTTCCAGGTTCATGGTCCTTTCCTCTGCTGTGCATAGCCTTTAATGAAGTCTAGGCAGTGAATTTTTAAAATAATCCTACCACTGTATTTGTCAATTATAGAACTTTTATTTATTTCCTTGTTGACATTTCTGTTTCTCTACAGAGATTCTCTCATTAACCCCCTTTTCACTCCTTCTTATAGATACCCTCCCATGTTTAAAATACCTGATTTAAATTGCTTGCCTGGTAAATTCAACGTCTATAGTTCTGTTTTTATTGTCCTTGTGGTGGGTCTCATTTTCTGGCTTATCCTTTGTTCTGGGGTAGTGTTTTTTTAATTTTATTTTTTTTACATTAGTATGGTTTTATTAGCTATGGCTATGCTGAGCAGGCCTGGATCATGCTTCCTCTCTCACCAGTGCACCTCTGGGAGACTTGCTCTGTGAGACCCAGGCTGCACTTGCTTGCTTTGGCTTTGTTGTTCTACTGCCTCTCCACCTTCATGCCTTAGTCTACTCCATCCCCAGAATTTGCAGTTGGTATTAGCGGGAGTGTTAGCCCAAGACAAGATACTGTCTCATGAGTGGAATCAGAGACCACATAAGGAGCTTCAAAAATTCTGGAGGTTGAGTCTATACCACAGATCAATTATATTAGAATTTCTAGGCATGGAGTCAAGCAGCAGTAGTTCCTGTATGTAATCAAAGCTAAAAAAACAGCGCAGCTGGGCCTGGTGGTGAACACTTTTCATCCCAGTATTCAGGAGGCTGAGGCAGGAGGATCAAAACAAGTTTGAGGCCAGCCTGGGGTACATAGTGAGTTCCAGGCCAACCTAGACCACATGACAAGACCTTGTCTCAGAAAAAAAAAATTACTGTTTGTTACACCTTGACATCAGTTAATATCTTTCACTAATTATTTTTATTATTTACTTTATAGTAGCCTTATTATTCATACATGAGGAAAGGAAGGGTTGAATGTACAGAGGCCCACATTTCAATATTACTGGCTGTCCTGAAGCCAGGACTTCATATATCCAGGTGGGCTGAATACCTAAGCCCTGTGATTTATTAGGTGGGAAAGGTGGTACAATCCTGGAATCCCCGCATTGAGGAAACTGAGGCAGAAGGGTTGCTGTGGGTTTGAGGCCAACCTCACACACCACATAGTGTGCTCAAGGCCAGCCTGGCCTACATAGTAAGACTCTGTCTTGAAAAAAAGCAAAGCAAAGCACCATGCTTTATTGCAGTATATGGTGCAGGTTTAGAAGGGAAGTTCTTAACTGTAATTCTATGACATCACTATAATAGATTAAGAAATTCCCTGTATGTTTGGATAGTTAACAGGTTGGTAAAAATACTATTATTATAAGTTGCACTGTTTTTTACATGAAGCATATTGAATCTCTATTTAGCATAAGTCATTAGAAAAGGAAGGTGCTGGTCAATAGATAAGATCTTTAAAAATTCTTGGAACATATTGCCAAAGACGTTTTGGATGTGGGTTAAGCCCACACTGGGTGATAAACAATGGAACTGCTTTTTTTTTTGAACTCTCCAATCTGCACTGGAAGGTTTCTCTTCTATGTCTTCTGTCTGATGACTGACACTATATTTCCTGAGTCTCCTTTCCATCTATTGGAATGTGTTTGGTCTATTGTCTGCTAGTTCAGTGTGTGTGGGCAGTGGCTAGAGAGCAAAGGTGATGCCACTGACCCCATTCCACAAGGACAGTTGTCCTGGAGTGAGACTGGCACTGCTGCATGGCCACTGAGTCAACAATGCTGCCCTGCTGGCCCTCAGCCACCCCAGAATCTCTTGGCTGTGTTTACCTTTCTTAGTCACCTTTCCATGGTTCCATGCTGTATTATCTCTGGCATGATGTGTGAGAATGCATTGAGAAATCATTTGGCTTTATAAAAAACTTCTGCCAACAGCCTAGGCTGCCTTTCTAACTTGACTGCCTGTCTGTGTATGGCGCTGGCAAAATGATAGAGATATGAAAGTTAATGTGTGGCTGGAAATGTGCTTGCTTTTTCTTTTAATTTTTAATTTGAAAGATAATAAAAAGAATAAAAATGATGCATGTTATGGTTTGTGTCTAATTCCCTCAAAGCCTTGTGCCATTGTGGAGCGGACTTCCAGAGGTGATTAGTTCATGATCCAAAGCTGGGATTATGGGTGCAAGTGCTATATTATGGGATGGACAACTTGGATACAGTATAAGAAGGAAGAGAGGCTTGCTCCTCTCTTTTGGCTCTTGCTATCTTGCTGTTTTCTGCTGCCGTGGCTTGCTGCCCTCTGCCTTGTGCCATGTTGCCTTGGAGCCAGCCGAGTATGGACTGAAACCTCCACCTACTGTGAGCTAAATAAACCTCTCCTTCCTTCATTTTGAGTGTTGGGTATTTGAGCCCACTAATGATAGAAAAGTGACTGAGACAATACAGAATTTCAAAATAAGATGATAGGAAATTAACAATGGTTATTATATTGCATATTGTTATCTGCAAAATAGTTGCTCAGATTACCAGATAGATGTGTGAAATTGATCAAACAATATAAACTACTAGAAATGAATAGTATAATTACCTTAGCTATCTTGTATATATATAATATATATTTTGTATGTATACATTACTTCCTTTCTTTCTCCTTCTCCATCCCAGTTGTTCTTTCCTCATGACCAGTTTCTTTCCCTTTCACAATAGTTATTACACTTTTGGGCCTTATTTACAGTTTTGGTTTTTTACACTAGGAAGACAATTTGATATTTACACATGTCAGTCTGATTTATTTCAATTATGAGTATGGCCTCAAGTTGCATACATTTACCTATAAAAACCTTGAGTCCTCACTTTGTAGCCTAGGCTGATCTCAAACTTGCAGTGATCTTCCTGCCTCAGCTTACTGAGTGCTAGGATCACATGTATGCACCACCACATCTGGTGAGTTTATCTTTCTTTATAGCTGAATAATATTCCATTGTATGAAAACACCACATCTTTTTTATGCATTCCTTGGTTCCTTGGTTGATGGACATTTGGGTTATTTCCAAGATTTAACTATTGTAAATTGCACTGCTATAAACGTGGATGCATATATATCACGATGGCATGATGTTTTTAATTCTTCTGGGAAGATATCTAGAAGGGGAATCGCTGGGTTGAATAGGACCTCTAATCCTAGTTCTTTGAGAAATCTCCATTTCCACAGTGGTTGCACCAGTCTACACTCCCACCAACAGTGGAGAATGGTTCCTTTATCCTCACAGACTCTCCAGCATTTTTTATTGGTTAATTTTTGATGACAGCTATTCTTTCTGGGGTGAGATGGAATCTCATGTTGTTTTAATTTCCTCTTCTCAAACACATTTATGATGTAATATTTTCAGATTGTTTCCACAGCTTTGTTTCAAATAGAAAATACAATGTAAATTGAGGTAAAGTTTCAGTACACAAAACTGTACATATAATGCAATGTCCTGAATTTTTCATCTATTTATAATACTTTTTTATGAGGAACTGTAACAGTAGATCTGTGATTCCTCCAAGTCACAGCAGCACTGCCTAGAAAATTTAAAGTATTGCTTAAAATGAATATATTTGGGAGTGGTTCCTGGCTTTTTGAACAATGTAACTTCTTGACTTCCAAGATGAATATAATAAAAGTGAGTCTCGATCATTATTATAATAGAAGTTAAATCTCAAAATAGATTCATGTCCTGTCCATAGGAACACCTGCCATTTTGAAGGAAATAGAACCTTTCTCAAGATTCTGTGCAAATCTTTGTTTTTTTGTGATAATCAACTAATTTACATACAATGAAATGCATATGTTTTTAACATTTGTTATAGTGAAGTTTTTTGTTATTCTTGTCATTTGTACTTTGCAGAGCCAGAGATTGAACTCAGGACCCTGCGCTTGCCAAGCAAGAACTTATTCTACTGAACTATCTCCCTGACCCCTATAGTGAAGTTTTTTGTTTATATATATATATATTTTTCAGTTCTGTGAATTCAAGCCAGGGCTTCTTGCAAGCTAGGCAGGCACTTATCACTGGGTCTCTTCCTGGCTCCACTTCAGTGGTTTTGACTAAAGCATTTGCTGTTATATCCACCATGCCAACTCAGACACGGAATGTTTCCTCAGCATGTGAAGCTCATTTGTGTCCTCTGCAGTGAATTCTGCCCCTGCCACTGACCTCAGGCAACAACTCACCTGATTTTTGTCATCAGGGCTGTACTCTGCTAACTGTAAATCTTCATGTAGATAAAACCATCTAGTATAAATCCTTTTGTGTCTGTCTTCTTTCACTGTCATCATCATGCTTTGAGAGACATCCATAAGGTTATTTACATTGTGTGCCCGTTTAACAGATTTTTTTCATTCACTTGTTAGTGAGAACTTAGGTTGTTGAATTTTTTTTCTATGTTTTGGCTTTTGTAAATAAAGCTTTGTTGAAGTGTATACATGTCTTTTTGCAAATAATGTGTTTTTCTATCTTCAAATGTAACTGATGGATTATATTTGTGTTAGCTTTCTGTCACTGTGACAAAATAACTAAGGTAAAACTATAAGGAGGAAAGTTTCATTTGAACTCATAGTTTCAGAGGTCTAAGTCCATGGTCAATGTAATCTGTTGCTTTTCGACCTGTAGCAAGCCAGAACATTATGGTAGGAGTACCAGTAATACACAGAAGCTGCTCATCACATGGAAGTACAAAGAGAAAGAAGGGCCAAAGTTCTGATATCCCATGTATTCATGGACCCTAAATAATTTAAGTTCCTTCACTAGGGCCTATCCCATCTAGGTTCCACCACCTTCCAGCAGTTTTACCAGCTGTGGACCAAGTCTTCAGCACATGGGCCTTTTAGAAGACATTCAAGATCCAAACTATAGCGATATTAGAAGTTGATGTTTAACTTGATCAGAAATGATCACTCTGCTTTTCAACATGGCTGGCTTATTCTACATTGTATTAACAATGAGTGGGAATTTGAGTTGCTCTGATCTTGTCAGCATTCAATGCAATATGGTGATGTTTTTTTCTTTTGCAATCTTAGACATCCTAGTGGATGTGAAGATATCTCAGTGTGATTTTAATTTAAACTTTTCCAATGATGATATTGAAGATCTTTTCATGTGCTTTTTGGCTATGCACATATCTTCTTCCATGAAATTTTCAGAATCTTTGTTCTTAATGGATTCTTGTCATTTCAAATTTGTAATTATTTATGTACTTTAGATGGAAGCTCCCAGGAAAATAATGTATATTGCAGACTGGAGATATTTTCTCCAGTCTGTGGCTTTCTTAACAGTTCTTGCAAAAGTTTTTCTCTCTTTCATAAAAATGTATGTTCTGATTTCATTTCTCCCATTGTCAATTATGACAACCTTAGCACTTTTAGAAAGCATTACTCTTTCTAGAAAAGTTTCAATAATCAAGAAATCCTTTTTATGTATTTAGCACAGGATCTACAGGGTCTCACTACACAGATCAGACCTGTAGTATTTCTTCCTATCTTCAGTCTCCCATGCACTGAGATTATAGGTGCACACCACCATGCCCAGTTTTAGAAATCTTGACTTTTTCTCCAACATATCCTGTTATTAAAAACTGTTCCTAAGACTATGTTTATTCTACACTGGGCTACAGATCATTTAGTTCACTATATTGTGGGGAAACAACTCCTTCAATGCTTTAGATAGCTGAAGATTTAAAATGTGGCACATCCCCACATAATACTTGTGCCTTGCAAGGTACTGAGATTGTAAAGTGAAGAAGTGACACATCAGGAAAGACATTCAGTTGGGGTGGCAAGGACAAATGTAACCCAGATGAAGCATGAAAATGTGTCTCAGCAGAAAGCTGTTTTTCTCCTTTGCATGAATCCCTGAGGCATGGGCTAAAGGTGCCACGTGATGTTTCATGATGCAGTAGTGATCGTTCCTACAGATATCTGGTTTGGGCACTGCATGTCCTAAAGTTCCATCAGCATCTACAGCCTACATTCTGACACTTTCCCAAATTGCCACAGTCGACATAGCCCCAAAAGTCATTCAGATACCAGGAACTTCAGAACGGAATGGAGCCCTGAACAAGCGTCCCCAGATCACTTTTCTTGGGGAAAAAAACCATCTGAGCCAGAGTCATTCTCTTGAATTCTAAAAATTAACTGCTATTCTCTGGCTACTGCCTGTATTTTGGATGTTAATATGTAGAAACATTCTTATCTTTCACAATATTTTGCTGCAACTAGTTACTTACAGGGTCTAGAAAGCAGCTGCGCAACGATGAGGGTTTACATAGCGGGCTGGGATATGGCTCACCATAGTGCCCAGCAAGAGTACGGCCCTGAGTTCCATGCCTGTCACCTCCAGAAGAAGGAGGAAAAAAAGCATAGGAAAGGCAGTGATTGACAAGAAATGGAAACAGATTTAAAGAAACGTTGGCCGTTCCAGTTCACACTCATGACAATTCCCAGTTTTATCCTGGTGAATATACATCAGTGACTGGCAGATAGACACTAGAGCCCTTTGTTCTGCTACCTCACATGCACTAAACCCAGCTCTGGACCCAGCTCATCCCAAACTACAGTCACCTCACTGCTCTGATGCATGTGTGTGTGTGTGTGTGTGTGTGTGTGTGCGTGTGCGTGTGTGTGTTGGTAGTAATGGCTTATGTAGCACCGTGTTGACTTTGTTTGTGGGAGATGTTTTCTGCTGAAATGCAGAGAAGATCTAAATGGCTTTGAGTGGTTGGGTTTATGTTAAAGATAGGTGTCTGGTACTCATCAAACACTAGCTTGTTTTTCGCTGTGATTTGGATACGCCTTTGTGGCTTGCTCTCATTCCAGAAGTCTTGTGAGGTGGAAGCAGATGGGGCCATAAGGCTGGATCCCCCAAGAATAGGCTGGTTATATACAGGCATGGCGGTAGAGGTCCTGTGTCTCTTATGCATGTTCTTCCCCACACAGTCCTGCCATGCCATTCCATCCTCACAGGAAATCACCAGAAAGGGAGCAAATGCAGCACCATGCTCTCGGCCCTCCAGAGCTATGAACTAACTGAATGTTTTCTTTACTATATATCTGGTCTCAGGTATTCTCAGATGATAGCAACATAAAAACAGACTGAACCTCCTATTCTTCCTTTGTCCCAGAGATGAGAAGAGAGGTGTAAGGAAGTGACTGAGGTCCCTTAACATTTTCACCTTTCTCCCATTTGAACCCACCACCCACACAACCAGTCTGGTCCTGCCTTGGGAGTGGCCAAGACCATGTCTGCCAGGACTCATTGCCTTTCTGGTGCCTCAGAGACCTCCCTGAAGAGTGTTGGAGCTCAGCTCCAACATGTTGAAGGAAGGCCCTCTTACCCAACTCTACTTGTTATGGAGAGTCACGTAGGCATGGAGCTTGCATCTGTGCCAACTCTAGTTAGCTCCTGCAGTTAAGCCCAAATCACATGTTAGTTGTCTGCCTCCTGTCTTCATGCTTCATGCTTCACTTGCTTTGCTTCAGCTGTTTGCCTGGGAGACGTGGCCCAGCAAGTTTGCACAGAGCAGGAAGAGCCCTACAGGGGAGGCCAGGGCCTGGGGTTGAGATGGATTGGCCATGGTCTCAGACTCAGGCTTTGCACAGTAGCACTTGACAATCACTGCATTTTTTTTCCTGCTTATTAACTTTTTTGATCCCAAGTCAAGCAAAACACACACACACACACACACACACACACACACACACACACACACACACACCACTACATTGAGAGAGCCAGAAAGAACAAGAGAGACAGGACAGATATTATTTTCTCTTTTATAATGTAGAAAACAAACTTTCCTGGCAATAGTTGCTGCTTTTTGTTTTGCTTTGCTTTTTTGTCTTCAACACTAACTTCCAAAAACTATCAGTAGTACCAGACACCTGGTTCCAGTTCTTCCTACAGAATTCTTGATCTACTTGGAGTTTGAAGATTATACAGAAAGTACTTAGAAGTCAATCTGTGACCTCACACACTAAGGTTATGGGCACGCTGAGGATTTGGAGGAAATGGTAAGGATACAGTGCTCTGAGAGAAGTTTTCACAGAAATCTTAGACTGTACTCTGGAGGCTGAGTAGACATCTCTGAATAGGGAGCATGGGCAGGATGTCAGCCATGCAGAGAAAACTCTAAATTTGAGTGGAATATAGATGTCAGCATGGCACTCAAGTGTGTGGCTGAGAGACCACCTGCTGGGACAGGCTTATGGTGGACAGGATGCCCATGGCTTCTGAACCTGGGAATGACCAACCTGAGGGTCTCTGTCCTCTTTCTAACTACCGGGGCCCTGCTGAGATGTAACCTAGTGTCAGTGCTCACCTAGTTCAGTACTCATCGTGACTGCGAGCTAGAAGAGCCAACGTTTGTTTCTTTAAAGGAGATATGAAACTCTCTATATTCTGGCTTGCTGCAATTCAGACCTGAGTTTGACTGAGTTCCACTGACTTGACAGCCTTGAGAGACCCCAGAGGCCTGAGGGAGCTGAGGGCCAGGCTCCAGGGAGTCCATGCAACACAGATGGCAGCAGTTGGGGTTTGGTATGGGAGGTAGCAGAGAAGCTGTGGTGATGTGATTCTGGGGCACATGCTGAGTGTCCCCACACCTGGGAGAGGCAGCAGCTTCCTTGGTGTCCTGGCTCTGAGGCATGGCTTTGGGAGTAATTTTTCTGAGAACTCTGAATCCTAAATGCTCTCAAATCTAAAACTTCTCAAGCATCAACATGCCACTTCAAGTGGGAAATTCCACAACTGACCTCCTACAACAGCTGCAGTCAAAATCCAGGTGCATCAGAGATATTACATATAATGCCCCCAGCCTGTACGTACATGAAACAAATAAATTTCATATTTCATCTTGGGTCCTATCCTTCAGATGATATCTTACTAGGTATATGCAAATACTCCAAAATAAGAAAAAAATTCAAAATTTGAAGCCCTTCTGGACCCCAGCATTGTAAGCAGGGCAAGCTTAACCTACCAGCTGGGGAGTATCCTATTCTAACTCTTTCTGCTACGACTGACTTAAGGGGGGTTTATTTTCTGAACTGTTGGTGACACAGCCTCACTCCATGCCAGTGCCAGAATCACGTGGTGCTCATTTTGGGGACTTGAGAATAAATAAAATTGCAGACGAAGCCTGTGCTCCTTTCTCCTACCGTGAGTGCTCTTCGCTGCAACCGCAGTGGCAGCAGAGTACTGACAACGTTGGCTGCATCCCCCACGCATCCAGATGGCACGTGGTGTGGGGCCGGGACAGCTCTCCCACTTGTACTTTCCCATCACTGGCTCATTGCCGAGACAATTACACACAAAGGCGCCTCCTGGAAGAGATGGAAAGCAAGCTCCTGATAATTAGCCGTAGCTTCTATATCTTACCGAATGATCAGTGGAGAAATGGATTCCTCTCACTCATTATTTCTTATAGGTACACGGCTGTGTTTGGCACAGCCATGCAGCAGCATCAGCAGCAGCCTTAAGCACAGATGTCTGGGGAGGACACCGTGACTCTTGAGCAGCCGCTCTGCAGCTCACAGAGTGAGTGCTATCTTTAAATACTTGACAGGTTGCCTATGTGGCCTCTCTGCTTTTCCATCTGCCTCCCTGTGGCCCCATTACACTATATCTGTACCTGACTTGGAGAACAGGTGCCTGCCCCTACCTGGAGGATGCTCCTCTGCGCTCACCTGTCCAGGACCCAACTCAAAATACTGCCACTCTTCAGAGCCTTTCCAGTATCCCAGACTGAATCATTTCTCCCCCCCTGCCCCCTGCAGCACCTTATTCCGATCCCATGTACAATTCTGCATCTAGAGATTGAAGTATTAGTCACTCTTTGGGGTCTCTTGCTAGCCCTTAAGATGAAGCTGCCTGCATTCAGGGGCAGTGTTTCCAAATCTCTCACAAAGCATATAAAGTGAAACAGCTGGGTGTCACACATCTGCAATCCCAGCCCTCTGGGAGGCTGAGGCAGGAGGATTGCAAGTTTGAGCCCAGCCTGTGCAACTTAGCTAAATTCTGTCTTGGAATTTTATTTTATTTTATTTTATTTTTTACATTTTTGAGACAGGGTCTCACTGTGCAGTTCATGCTGGCCTTGAGCTCACTTTTGTAGCCCAGGCTGGTCTCGAACTCACAACGATCCTCCTGCCTCAGCCTCCCAAATGCTGGGATTACAGGCGTGAGCCACCACGCCCGGCTCTGTCTTGGAATTTTAAAAGGGTGTGGAAGTTGGAGATGTAACGTAGGACATATCTCCTGACTTCAATCCCCGGGAAAGCAAAACAACAACAAGAAAACGTGTGTGTGTGTGTGTGTGTGTGTGTGTGTGTGTGTGTGTGTGTGTGTTGACAGTCAACCAGCAAAACAAAGCAAAATCTGGGACAGGAGGGGCCAGGTATCCAATATTGCTTGTCAGCAGAGCTGAATCTGTGGGAGGAAGCTAAGAGCAAATAGCATTTTAGTTGTTTTAGAACTCAGGGTTGTTGTTTCTTTT
>PVJA010037850.1:0-20110 GCA_004027025.1 Myocastor coypus
TAATGAAGACATACTTCTCCGAAAGGTTGCGCACCAGATTACAGTTCTTAAACCAGCGGTACATAAAACCTAAGTCTGTGATCGCCGCCATTTGGCCGTGGGGTCAAGAAGGATGAGACCGAGGAACAGCAAGAGAAGCTGGCCCCAGAGTCCAGCTGGCAGTCTACTACAACACACAGGGAAAGAAGACTTTACTTGTCACAGATTCAGAGCCCTTGAGTGAGCTACCCTGTAATTTTTATAGGTGGATGCGTTGTACCAATTAATCTACTTGCAAGAAATTCAAGTCCAACCTGGTGATTTATTACCTCTTAAAGCCCTAATGACTGGCTCTGTCTGTCTCTGTCTCTCTGCTTCTCTCTGTCTCTCTCTCTGTTGTCTCTGTGTCTGTCTATGTCTCTCTCTCTCTCTCTCTCTCTCTCTCTCTCTGTTCCCCGCCACGATGAGTACTGGTTCCAAAAGTAGGAAGGTCCTAGTTTTAGTGAGGGTGTGTCAAGAGTCAGCTCACCTGGGTATTCTACACAGGATAAATGAGAAGATAGCCCCTTGGAAAAAAACCCTCCCAGCCTCACTCCAGCCTAGAGATCAAAATCATCTGTCATAAGTACAGGCATGTAAATATACTTTCACTTTCAGGGAACAAATAGGACTAACTCATAAATGCTAAAGAAATAACAATTGATCTGTACCCTCACAACCCCAAGAGTAATAAAGTTCAGTTCATCAGCTCTTTCCAATTCTCAGGTGGATCTTCATCATGAGAGAAGATAAGAAACAGAAGGTTACCATGGAGGGGCTGTCTCCACTGTCCTGAATAGGGAGGCAAGGGTATCTTCCTGAAAGGGAGGCTGGGGTGTGAAGCTCTGACTTCCAGGAAGTAGAAATGGATAAGGCACTGGAGGATTCTTGGGGGCTCACCAGAGAGATACACCCAGTGCACTCCAATCCAGCCCACCACTCCACCCATGGTGACAAGGCCTATGAAGAAAGCCATAGATTGAGAGCATGCAGTTCCCCTAGGCTAAGAACCAAGGAAACCATCTTCCTTGTACCCAGGACCAGGCACAGTATAGACAGTCTGATGAGCTGAGGAACCAGGACATAGGTAATGATAGCAAAAGGAGGAGACGATGAAGCCAGATGATCAGTGACTAAGTGGGGGTGCAGAGGATATAGAGCCTGAAAGTCAAAGTGACTCAAAGGTATGGGCCATTGTCATGACAGAGAAAGCCACAGGTAACAAGAAAAGTCAGGTAAGACCTGGCAAGCCTGGAGTCACCTACGTCTGGTGTGGACATCACAGAGAAGGATGTCCATCCAGCTAGTGAGGCTGGATGATGAGATCACTGGACAGAGGAGTGCGGGCCTGGGCCAAGTCCTTGGTCTGAGAGGCATGAGGCCTAGGAGAGCAGAGGCTGCTCCAGCAGCGGGCCAAGTCCTGGAAAATGTCAGAGGTAGGACTTGGAGGGAAAGGGCAGATTCATGGAAGAATCAGTGAAGATGAGCTTCAGTTATACTCCCTCACCTGGGGGCACAGAGCAGAAGTGAAGTCTTCATAAGCACCTGTGATTGATACTCTCACACCCCCAGTTATCCACCCCGAGACTCCTGAACAAGACATACAACAATGACAAACCCTTCCCAGTCAACATCCTTGGTAACAGCCTTACCCAGGCACTAGTTGTGTACTTCTGAGTACCTGTATGCCCCCACATGGCCTCATGGCAGTGTCTGGGCCAGGACACCTGTGAGAGTAAGGGAAATCAAGTCAAACCTCTGGTGCCCACTCTTTCCAGCTCCAGAGGGACGTGACACATTCTTCCATCACTGAGCAGGATGAGGCTTGTGCAGAAGGGGAGACACAGAAAAGCTGGAAAGGACAGAAAGTGGGTGTGCTTTGTATATACCACTATCCAACCCTACAGGCAGGAAACTCTACTTGGTCTAGGTCACAACCAGAAATGAACGAACAGCCTCATGAACACCTGCTCCACCAGCTTATAAACAGAGCGAATGATTTTTAATTTTACTTCAGCATGTTTCTTGTGTGTGAGTATGCTTCCAGTGGGGAGGGAGTTCTCTGTGTGAATGTGTGTGTGTGTGTGTGTGTGTGTGTGTGCTTAAAGATGGCTATAAAATTCAGGAGGCTTGTCACTGATATGAAGCTCTCCCTCTGTTCTTTTGATGAGCTGCTATGAGGCATTCAGAGATTAGGCTCTCTTTAAAGATTCTTTTTGGTCATCCTTGATTGTAAATATTGGTTAATTTCTTCTTTAATTTCATGTGTGACCCACTGGTTGCTCAGAAGGGTGTTATTTAGTTCCCTGTGTTTATGTCATTTATTTTATCAATAATTTCCATTTTTATTGCATTAGTCAGATAATATGCATGAGGTTTTTTCTTTTTGTTTTTTGTTTTTTGCTTCTATATTCATTAAGGAGATTGGCCTATGGTTTTTTTTAGTTGGGTCTCTCTCTGGTTTTAGTATCAGGTTAATACTTGCCTCCAGGAGTGAGTTTGGGACAATTGCTTCATTTTCAATTTCATTTAAGAGTTTGAGAAGAGCTGGCATTACACTTTCCATAAATTCCTCGTAGAATTCAGCTTCGACTCCATCAGGACCTGGGCTTTCATTGTTTCAAGTTTTAAAAACTTAAATTCATTTTCAACCTCATTCACTGGTATTGGGTTGTTCAGAATTTTGTACATTCTTTATTCAGCTTTACTAACTCATATGTACTTAGGAATCTGTGCATTTCTTCAGTGTTTTCCAGCTTGTGACAGTAAATTTTTTGAAGTTGGTATTGATGATCTTCTAAATTTCTATAGGTGTAGAGATATCACCTTTTCATTTCTTATTGCATAAACTTGTATCTCTTCTTTCTTTTTTTGATAAGGCTGGCTATAGGTTTATCAATTTTATTTATTCTTTCAAACAACCAGTTGTCTCCCCAAAGTCTCATGCAATCAAAGGGTGGGGACTTCTATAGATTAAGACTTGACTCATGAGTCACTGAGATTATGTGATTTAGTACTGATCTAGAGTTTGAGATGATCCATGATCCCTGGGATTATGCGTTTTAAGTACTTCTGGGATTATGGGTGTAGGCTGTTGCTCTCTGCTCCCCTGGTTGTTCCGTTGCCTCTGTCGCCATTGTTGCTATTCCGCCGCCATGAACTGGATGCTCTCTGCCCTGTTCCACTCAGCTTTGGGCCTGCTGAATATGGACTGAAACCTCCAATAACTATGAGCTAATAAACCTTTCCTTCCTTCATTTTGAGTATCAGGTATTTGTCTCAGCAACGAGTAGAAAGTAACTAAGACAACCATGGTCAGATAACATGCATGGGATAATTTCAGTTTCTTTGCATTTAAGCATGATCTGCATGCTAGTATATGGTCTATTTTGGAGAATGTCCCATGTACAGCTGAGAAGAATGTGTATTCTTTTTTTTTTTTTTTTGTGGGACCAGGGATTGAACTCAGGACCTTGCACTTGTCAGACTTGTCAGGCAATGCTTATTCTACTGAGCTATCTCACTAGCCCCAAGAATGAGTATTGTGATGTAGTTGAGTAGAACACTCTGCAAAGGTTTACTGTGTCCATTTCTTCACAAGTTTGGTTTAGTTATTTCTTTGCTTATTTTTTGCATAGTTGATTTATCTCTTTGTAACAAAAGGATGTTAAAGTCCTGCATTACAATTGTGTTGCTGCTCATTTGATTTTTTATATCTACTAAAATTTGTCATATAGTTGGGTTCTCCTACATTAGGTTCAGATACATTTATGATTCTTATATCCTCCTCTTGCAGTTTCTCCCTAACGAGTATATAGTGAGCCCTTTTTGTCATTCTTGGTTTAAAATTCACATTGTCAAAAACTAAAATATCTACCCCTGCTTTTTTTTTTTTTTTTGGACTCCTGTTTCATGGAGTATTGTTTTCTATCCTTTGACTTTCAGTCTGTGAATTTCCTTTTGAGTTAAATGTTTTTCTTTTATACAGCATATTGTTGGCTTTTGCTTCTTGACCCACTCTGATAGCCTGCTTTTTTGGATTTGTTAGTTAAGGCCATTCACATTGATGGTTATAACTTATATGCATTGGCTTATCTTTGTCATATTTCCCTGCTGTAGGCTCCCTACTTTTCCCCTGTTTAATTTCGTGCTCTGCTTGGTGGTTCTTTTCTATTGTTGTTCTTGCAGTTGTGATCATTTTTGTCTCTTTCTAAAATGTCTGTCAATACTCTTTGTAGGGTTGATTCAGTGGTCATGAATTTCTTCAGTTGTTCTTTGTCATGGAATTATCTTATTTCTCCATTAAATTTCATAGATAGTTTTTCGTTGTTTATCAATCTCCGTTGGGAGTTGTTTTCTTTCAGAACTTGAAATACTTCATTCCAAGATCTTCCTGACTTCATGGTTTATTAAGAAATCTACTGTGTAGTCTATGGCCATACCACCCTGAATACACTCAATCTCATCTGATTTTGGAAACTAAGTTGGGCTTGATTAGTACTTGCAGGAGAGAAATCTACTATTATTCTAGTAGGCTTTCCATTATAGGTGATTTTTTTTTTCTCTCACAACTTTTATTATTCTGTTCTTTTACTGAATTTCTGGGATCTTAATTATTATGTGTCTGAGTGTAGTTTTATTTTGGTTATGGCTAACTGGAGTTGTATATACTTCACTGTCAAATTCTTTTCCCATGCTTGGGAAATTTTCTTCTATTACTTCTGCAAATTTTTTATGTCATTTTTGTTGTCTCCTGCTGTTTCATTGACACCTATAAGTCTTATATTGTTTTTTAAATCATCTTGAAGCTATTGGATTGTCATTTCTTTGTTACTTGTTATTTTTAAGAAATCTTTCCTTTCACAATCTCTAGCTGTCTTAGAGGTTTAATAGTCTAACTTTAGTTTCATTTAAGCACTTTTTCCAGATTTCAATGGAATTCTTAATTTTCTGGATATCTGTTTGAGTGTTTTTCATGCATTCTAATTCTTTCAATGTTTCCATAATTTTTCTCTTCTCCTCTATTGTTTTATCTATGCCTTATTTCAACTTGTTGAGAAGTTCATTCATCTCTACTTTTACCAGAGAGATGATTTCTGATTTCTTCTGTAGACTGATGGGGTTGTTCCTTTACTTCATTTGTTATCATTTCAGAAGTTTTAGGTGTGTCACTTCCAAGTTCGTCTATGTCCTAGTCTCCTGGACTTGTTCTGGGTGGGCTAGCGGTCTGAGATTGTCTTTGCTCCTTCATTTGACATTTTTGAGGCTACATATGTTCACTACAGCTCAGCAGTGATGGGAGGGAGCAGGGAGGAGGTCAGCAAGGCTCTTGCAATAGTGTAGGGGCAGGGTGGGGTCATCACCAAAGCTACCACTGTCTACAGTGCAGTGTGGCTTCCTCAACTTTGTTGGGCAGGATGGGTCACAGCTGAACAAGGCTTCCATGATGGTGCAGGGTGGACTAATCTTTGTGAGGCTCCCTTGACTGGGAAGGGCATAGCAGGGGTCACTAAGGCCACTTTGTTGTCTGGGGAGTTCAGACTGCTTTTTGCAACAGTGGGGGAGGGTGGGCTGTAGATCAGTGAGGTTCCCACAGTGGTGGGGGTGGCATGGGGCAGGGCACAAGTATTTGTGTCTTAAAGCTTTATATTAAAGAAAAAAACCTAAGACACTGGCGAGGTACCTCTCAAGTCAAGCTTGTACTTAGCCCATAAATCTCTGTGGCTTTAGCATATGCACACTCAAGTTAGCCTATATTTTTTTTAAAAAATCACAACATTTAATCATAGATAACCAATTCTCAAGGATCCAGGGATAATTCAAGTGGCTGGATTGCATGCAGGAGTAGATCAACACAAGGTGAGCAGAAAATAAAAGACTCCTGTCCAGAAGTAACTCTGAATCAGTATCAATAGAGTGACATGGGAGTGAGACAGTGTCAGGAACATGAGGAATGGCATCATCAAAATTACAGTGATTTTGGAAGGAAGGTTAATCACTGAGGGCCACAGGCAGGTTGTTACTAAGGGAAAGGAGGGATCTGAGATCTGCTCATTTCTATGGGATATTTCCTTGCTAACCATTCATCTGTTTAATTCTGTGAGGTCATATCATAGGATGTTTGGGAAGGGAAATAACTATTCCTCATTTTGCAGCAGGAAGGCTGCAAGAGGTCAGAGATAATACAATTTCCCTTTACTAATCCCTCCACAAGTCATTTTTCTTGTGTTCCAGATCTCATGGTAGTGCCTCACTCTTCCCACCACACACCACTTCTCCTCCAGACCTTGTTTCAGATCCTGGGCCATGAGTAACCACTTGAAGCACCCAAAGTTCTCTTTTATTCTAAAACAAAGACAATCAAAGAAAGCCATGATTTCAAGAGAAACAAAGAAATTTGTATGTCCTCCTCCAGAACCCCTGTGGAAGACATGACCTCCCAAGCAAAACCTAAGGCCCATGGGGATAGATTGATGCTGCCCACCCACCTGATACCACAGACCCAGTGATTGTAAAGGACAGGGATCCCGATATCACCTGAGCCACGTCTATACTGGGAGAAGGTAGACAGTAGCCAACACCAATACATCCCTCAGGAAGAAGGCAAGGAGCAAGTGAGGCATGGGATCTGCACACTCTCACTCCCTCTGAGTCCCCCAGGGGTGTAGAGTCCTCAGGCTTGGCTATGTTGCTCAGGGCTGTCAGCAGCTCCTAAGTCTCTGAGGCATCAGCGAGTGATGCTGAGCTCCTACTCCTCAGCACAAGTCCTTGGCTCTTTCCCTCTCACTTCACCAGTCTTGAGAAATACCTGAGAACATTCCTTGCAACCAAGAAGGTGAGATAGGTACTGTGTTGTTTCAAAGCTGCTTTCTCCCACCTCCTCCCCTTCCCTCACATGTACCAAGCCACACACTATCCATCTTCCCCAAACACACACCCAACAGTTGGCTTTACAAGGATTTTGCTGGCTTTGCGGAGCCCAGGTACATAACAGTATCCAACAGGAACGTGGGCAGGTAGCTCAAGGGGAGGTAAAAGAGCTTGGCATCCCAGCCAGGTGAGTACCGGGTGCAAGGGTGACAGGAGGTCAGCGCATGTTCCATGCAATCTGTCACTGAGTGCAGGTCTGATTTCCAAACTTTCTCCAATAACAGAGGAAATCTGAGGTCTATATAAAAGAGAAATGATACAGGTTAATTTCCACCTGCCACATTCCTGCTGCAGGATCAATTTAAAACCTCATCCATATACCCAGAAACTTTGTCCAATCAAATCTACCCAAACTCCCCGGGAATTGCCACAGCTCATCCTCAATGAACTACAGTTCCACACTAAGCTACCTCCATCTCTCTTCTAAGGATACCTGGCTGCATAAACAAAAGGTCTCTTGAAAACAAAATTATACCAACATGTGAAATAAGCTGCCTCTTATGCCAGAGGGCACAAATGCCCATGTGTCTCCTTACTTCCTTAATTTTATCCTGATGACAAGGCCTTAAGGTGAACAAGTGTCCAGGGTTCTAATAAACCAGAAGCCTTCATTAGATGACCAGAGCCCATGTGGCACCAAGGGAATGGAACTGAATGTCTTCATTTTGTTGGGAAACAGAGCTTGAAGCAGACCTCATGCTATTGAAAACATTAATAATACACTAAAGATTCTTGGCAGGGGATTGCTTCTCCTCCTCCTGTTTACAACTCACTTACAGGATTCCAGAAACTATTCGCCATAGATCTCCTTGACCTCTGGGCTGGCCTGGTCCCATGCCTTCTTCAAACTTGGCACGAATAATTTACTGTTGGTCATATTGGTCTTGAAGAAACCAGGCTTAATAATAGCCACCTTTACTCCAAAATAAGAGAGCTCCCTCCTGCAAGGCACACAACAGGGAGCATGGACTTGAGCAGTCTTGATAGGCAAAGCACAAACAATGAAAGAACACAATACCTCAGAGTAAGAAGGGAATAGGAAGAAGGTAGAAGTTTGGGAATAGTAAGGCACAGCAGGGGCTGTGATGGTAGCGATGGCACTGTCTCCTGTGAGTGAACCTTCTTCTAAGCATTTCACATATACCAGGTCATACAGGTCTAAATTGTACCTGTGGATTAAAAAAATGTCTACTGGGACGGAGAGATAGCTCAGTGGTCTAGGTGCTTGCCTGGCAAGTGCAAGGATCTGGGTGCAATCCGCAATACTGGGTGCCATGCCAGCCCTGATCCAGCCCCACTGAGCCTAGCACTAAAATCTGGAGTGGTGGCACACACCTGTAATCCCAGCACTGAGGAACCTAAAACAGGAAGATTGCTGTGAATCTGAGCTGCATATCCTGTATGAAATGCATGAACTTTTTTAAAAATAAAACTGTCTATTATTGGACTTTGTGCACACACATGTAGACTACTGTTTCTGAGGCAGAAGCAGGAAGATGTAGGAAAGAGGAAAGTCTGAGTTACACAGTGAGACATAGTATAAAATGCAAAAAAAAAAAAAAAAAAAAAAATACCCAGGGGCTGGGGAGATAGGTCTGTGGCACAAGTGCCTGGCTGGCAAGGTGAATTCGAACCCCAGTCCAGCAAAAAAATTAGTAAATAAATAAGATTTTAAAAAATACACCATCTATAGACATTCCTTGCATTTGCAATGAATTTCTAGACTTAGCCCAAGTCAGTTCCTCTACAATTAGGCCATCCATCCAACCTTCCTCCTGACCAGGAAGCTGCCTGCCTTCTCTGTCTTCCTGGAAATGTGGTTCAACCTGAATGCAGTCCTAGCAACCCAAAGTCTGAGACAGCCAGCAAGATCCCTGGATTTATTGATTTAAGAATTTCTATATTGGCATGCTGCCAACAACATGAAGCCCACAGCTGTATAGCATCACAATCCTTCACAATCCTACTGCACCACATGCCCAGCACGCCTCCACAAACCTTGAAGCTGCCATGGTCACCATGGCTGACTTGGGCACAATCACTTAAGGAGTTAACACTGATGATTCTGTCTCTTCTCCCTCTCACAAATGCACCAGTGTTCTGAGCTCATGAACGCAATCTTAATGCTGCGCTTAAAGGCATTTCTCATGCACTCAAAGAAAAGCAATATGCATCTCTTCAATTGGGTAAGAAACTTCAGGCCAGCTGGCTGGATCACAACAAAGGACAACAAACATTCAGTTGAAAGCAGGCCCTTTCCTCTACACAGTGCAGGGAATGGTGGCTCCCAACAAATGACCACTTGAACCCAGAAAGGCAAAGTGAGCAAGTTCCACACCCAGAGGGAAAGGTCTTCAAGATGGTCCTCTAAGGATAGAACTGAGATCCTGAAAGAGGCTACTCAAAAACAATGGGAACAAAAGCAGAAGGAGGCCCCACCCTTGCCCAGTACCTCAGGCTGTCTGAAAAGGACTCCACACCATGCTTGGAGATGCAGCAGCCACCACCATAGAGTGTCAGCTGGCCCAAGACACTGGCGACATTGACCACGCAGCCTTGTGCCTTTCTCACTAAAGGCAGGAGGCTCAGAGTCACCTCGATGACACCCAACAGGTTCACGTTCAGCATGTTCATGAAGTCCTGTTTCTTCAGCCACTCATTGGGAGCAGAGGGTAAGGAGACACCAGCGTTATTCACCAGGCCCCAGAGTCCTAGGAACAGTGGGAAGATGTGAGAGACACACTGTGTGTCTGTGGTCACAGGGCTTAAGTCACCTTGCAGCAATGGAAAGCATTCTCTCCTGGGAAGGAAGGACAGAGCACAAAAATAGCCTAGCATGTGCAAGACTCAGGCAGCACGTGTCGGAGCTGCTGGCTGACAGAGTTGATGCCTTCTCACATCTTTGATTGTGAGTGGTCCAGCTCACAGCCTGAGAGGTAGCAGGAAGTCACCTGATTTTTGATGTTCAAGAGAATAAATGTAAAAGAAATACTATGCAGCCATCATTATGGAAACTACCTTTGCCCCCTACAAACTAATGTCATCCTAACAGATTTTTTTTTTTTTTTTATGATCTCAGCATCTTACACACAGTGCTGCCCTGCTGCCTACCATGGGAAACTACATGCAGGAGAAAGGAATGAATAGAACCAGAAGGAACAGAGAAAAGGAGAAAAAAAAAGAGACAAGCCCAGCACATGCATAGAACTTTTCTGAGAAGCAAAGAGGTGATGCCCTCGTTGGAGGAGACTGCAAAACTGTGGTGTGTTTGTCCTCAGGAGACTGATTTTGAAACCAGGGCACTGATCTTCAGCTACCTCCCTGGGACTGTGCTTGCAAAACCCAGCAGGCAGCCTAATCCAGGGCCCGGCTGCCACCCCGTCCCCCGCTGCATACCTCAGCACTCTGCCACAGGGAGTGCCATCCTTCTTCTACTGACCTGGAAGGTCATCTCGGCTCACTCAGTTTGTTCTCTAGGTCACTGGTGTTCGGCAGCCAGTCTGGAAGGCCTAAGCCCCAGCACTAGGACCATGGAATACTTTTCCTCTCGATGTGCAGAGTGAGCAAGGAACCACTGAACCACAGAAGAGGGTTGTGCTGGACAACGTGGACCAGCTGGTGCAGGGATCCTGAGCAGCCTCTGCTCAGAAATACACCCTGCTGTTTTGGGAAAACGTATGCTATGCTAACATGCTTCACCTCTCGCTACCCAACTGCGTATGGGTCTATATCTATAGAGATATAAGTAAGTGAAAGGTTAAAGAGAGTATCTTTGACAATTAGATATATAAACCATTCTAATATTCAGCCAGTCTATGTGTTTAAATAAATAGGCCTATATCATATGAGAAAATAGGCTAAAACATTGACTTTATTTTTAGAAAGAAATCTGCATCAGGTAATAAAGCTATTTGTCTTCATTTGTTAACTGAAAAAATAAGCATAAGCTAAGCACAAAATATAATTGCATACGTAGTTAAGCTTGTAAATAACAATAAGAGTCCCATATGAGGCAAGTTTATAGTAGTATTTATGACTGGTTGGGCCAGCCAGATAGCTAAGCGGATTAAAGCACCTGCTTAGGCAAACACAGGGGCCAGGAGTTCAATCCTCAGATCTGCTGTGTCAACCTTCCCCCAGGGCAGCCTGAGATGGCAATTGAGACTGGGCTTGGTGGCACATGCCTGTAATCACAGTGCTTGGAAGGCTGAAAACAGAAGAATCACTGAGTCCAATCTACATAGTGAGACCCTGTATACCCTGTACACATTGTCCTAAATTCAAAAATAATGATAATAATAGGTATATATTACCTCGCAACTGGTTGTTGTGAGGTGAGGTTATATTTTGTACATTCCTGTATTGTGGTCAATAGTCACAGCTGACATTTTTACTTAGATGAACTCATACTTTGCTCCTCTCTTCCCCAGTAAGATCACTGACAAAATACTGTAATGAAAGATAAAGCCAAAGTAAGCCCCAGGTTTTGCCTTTCCTAAGCCAGTTCCTAATTTCTTATCTGTTCTGAAAAATGTCCTCTGGGTGGGGCATGCCAGGTATTAAGTAAGAACACACTGCAGTGCTGAGAAATGAGCTCAGCTCCATCATGTACCCAGCCAGCACACACCAGGGTACCAGGCCCCAGCCCTCCTCCTGAAAGAGTCCCCATTGCCCACCAGGCACTCAGCACTCAGCAACCCAGAGCTTCTGCTTACAAAGGCAGGCAGAGGACAGAGAAGAAATCTGCACAGAGAGGCCACATTGGCAGGAGGGCCCCGACTGTGACAGGAGAGATAAAGCCTCAAGCCCCACTGTGGGGAGGGAAGGAAGTTAGTCTCACTCCCAGCACCACCTCCTCAGGATTTCTTTCCAGTCTCACTGGGGAGCACACAGAAGGTGTCCACCTCACACACAGAGAGGAAACCAACAGACACAGAGAGGGATCTGGGGAGTACCTCTGTCCCCCACACGCTCCTTCACCCACTGAGCGGCTGCAGCGATGCTCTCTGTCTGGGTGACATCCAGGATCACCGTCTGCAGCCGTCCTGACGTCTGTTTCCTCAGCTGCTCTGCCCCTTCTTCTGTCAGACACGCAGCCAGCACCCTCAAGCCTCGCATGTCCAGCTGTCTGGCCAGCAGGTTCCCGAAGCCCGAGTCGCAGCCTGTGATGAACACATACCTGCTCACCACCTGCCTCTCCCGGTACCAGCACACAAGGTAGAACAGGCCCACGAGGGACACCAGGTACAGCAGCATGACTTCCCAGAAGGCAGGAACAGGCACAGTGGCGCAAGACAAGAGTCATGCCTATTTTATACCGAAGAGGAAATGGAAACCCAGAGGGCTAGTCAGAGCAGGGCTAGTCAGTGACACGCAATAGAGTCTGCATTTTACTCCATAAAAATTAATGTCTTCTTGCAGCTCATTCTTTTAATTAGTGCTGCCCATCTTTCTATACTTTGGACTGATTTGATTTTATTGGTACACAGATATCTTTGAATACCCCATATTCTATGTCCAAGTAAAAAAAATGACTGTAGTCTGCTAGTCCTCCCCTGCTTTCCAGTGCCCACACAGAAATCCACACACCCCTTAACACCTGCACCTCTATTGTTCCAGAGACTGTTTGTGTTCGTTTTCGACATGGGCTTCCTAAACACAGGTGGGAATTGCTGAAAACATAGATTTGGAAATAAGGCACATTTAAGTTGAATTGTTTTTCTCAACCCAGTTTTCCTCATAAGTCTGGTGACTCTGAATCATTCATGCAGAAAATAAATCACCATGAAATAAATCAGACCCATAGGTATAAATACTGTATCTTCTTCCTGGTGTCAGAACCTGAAAGAAGAAATAAAGCATGAAAGTTATAACAGATATAGTAAAACAGAAAGAAATGGAACTTAAGGATTAAGCTACAAAGATGAAAGAAAGGAGAAAAGATAGGAAAAAAGGCAGGGGGAAAAGCATGCAACCATATGCACAGGATGGCGGAGGTAATTGTGCTAAAAATTTCTGTCAGTTTTTTGAAAACAGTAGCTTATATGTAGAATTTTCACCTTGACCGTATGCTGACATCTCCAATCTAAGCAACTACATCGAGGACAACAATGTATAATACAAAAACCATGCTAGAATACTTGTTATCTTCGTCTCCTAAATGTGTACCACTTCTAATGCCATACCAAGTATTACTATACTCTCTTCAAAATAAATTTTTTAAAAAAGACAAAAAGAAAAGCAAGAAGGACAAGAACAAAAAGTTAACATTTCTGGAAGACAAGCAGTAATATGTAATCATATGTCCAATATTACATAACTCTATCTGTGAATCTGAGTGGCAGATTTAATGATAAAAATACATAATATATTAACCATAGTCAGCTATTCTAGTTCTGAAAATCTGTAACTTATGTATGTTGTGTGTTAGCCTATTGCTGTCATTGTTTCTGATTTTCATTTTTGCTTTTGTCTTTTACTTTTCAAAATTAAACAATAAAATTTAACTTTTAAAAAGAAAATAATTCATAATCATTCTCCCCAGCACTACAAGTATAGTCAAAGGAAGTGGACATGAAGACTTTTCTCTTGGCAATGAGGACACCAAAAGGGAACTGGAAGTTCGAGGCAAAGGCAGTAACTACCAGGAACAAAGCTGTAGGACTTCTGGGAGACTGGAATAGACTGACTTTCGCAAAGCCCATACACCAGTACTAACTTTCACCTACTAAAGGTGACCTCACTCAGCTGAAATGATGCAGACGGACATGACTGCAACCATTTTGAACCATAACCACTAGTATTGCCCAAGCATAAGCCTAACTGGACTTTGCTGTACACATAGAAAAGTTATAAATAGATGAATCTGTTAGGGTGGTATATAGAGTTTTCCAGCCAGAACACAGCTTCAGCCAAGTCCCTGACTCTTTGGAGCCAGCTTACCTTAAACCAAGTCCATGTCAGCTCCCAGGAAGCAGATGTCCTAACACATACTCACTTGGACTTTGCCAAAAGGCTGAGAAGCGATGTCCTAACTCATACTCAGGGCTCCCTTTCTGACCCAACTGGAGGGATCGACCGGTACTATTGGCCCACAAGACCACGCTTCAGCCTCAGTGTTTCCCTCTTAGCTACACTCTGTGCAGTCCTAGATCTACCTGCCTCTTCTCAGTCATGGGGCACCTCAGGGCCTGATGTCATACATGGGGACTGAGTTGTTCCAGGTGCGCATCACCCTCTGCTCTGGGGCCTCTCCTGCCTCCTTACACATCCAGAACCAAGGCCCCTTAGACTCAGGGAATAAAAGCAAAAAAATATCTCCATTAAACAAGCAATACAGATACAACAGGGATCCACGAATTTTGGACTGGGTTGAGTGCCTGAACCAAAACCAATGGGAAAATGACAGTCTTGTATCCAGTGTGAACACCTAGGCAGAGCCTCCCCTGAGGAGACCAAGACAAGCTGAAGACTGATCCCCAAAGCCACGATCTGTGGAAGGGGCCTCCATGTGCGACCATTTGACCAGAGTGAGGTGGGACAGGATGCTGGTGCACTTGGGAGGAGCAGAGAAACCAGGGTTTTACAGCTCTGGCATGCTTCTGACCACCTTGCTCTGACAGGTAAAAAATAGAATAGGATGAGAAAGGAGAAATTTCCTATACAAGGCTCACCTTTGGCTATTACACACCTCAGAAGATGGGTAATAGCATTGTAGCCACTCAGTTCTCCTTTAATAGCTAAATATTTGGGTTGGTTTTGTTTTTTGTGGTACCCAGTATCAAACTCAGGACCTTCTGCTTGCCAGGCAGGCACATATGCCACTGAGCTATCTCCCCAGCAATAGTTAAACACTTCTTAAAGCAGGAAGCTGACTACTGACCTAGAGAGTTTTTTGCTCCTGGTGGTACCTCCCCTGCCTCCTGTTCCTGCTCCTGCCCAGATCCCTGCCCCTTCTTCCCAGCCAGATCCTTCAGCTCCTGCACCTGCACATGCTCCTGCTGCAGGCCCCCACTCCTGATCAGCTCCTGGTTCTCGTCCTTCTCTAGCCATGTTCATGCTGAAGGGTGGCTGCCTGATTCCTCTCTTGTGTTCTTAAGAAAACAATGAGAGTTCACAATATTTGCAACAGATAGTGGAACCAACAAATCCTAATCCTGGTGCCACATTATGCTAAGGGAAATATCACGATTACTTAGTCTGGAACACACGGCACACTGTTTTCTTAGTAATGACTGAGTTTTTCCAACAAAAAATTCCAAAAGGGCATCCATGCACAGTGACATGTCCCAGTGCTTAGAAAGGCTGCTCTTCTGTCACTCATGCTGACAGTAACATGGCTTCTTGCAGCGGAATAAGGGCCACCAAAAACACTCAAGGTTTCTCAGAAATCCCTGGAAATTTTGTATATATTGCTTCGCACACTTTTTCTTTAAGATAGGGTCTCACTATGTAGTGCCTTAGAAAATCTTCATGCCCTGGGCTCCCAAGTACTAGAATTATAGACACGTACATTCAAGCCTTCTCCTGAAAGTTTCAGAGGTAAATCAGAGAAGAGGAACCTGGATGAGATTCTCTAACCTAGAGGCAGACAGCAGAAGAGAAATCCTCAGAAGACCCTGTGGCTGACAATGCAAAACTCCCACCTAGGCACCTCTGCCACAAGAGGTCCTCACAAGGCATCCAACAGTGACAAGGCCTTCCCAGTATACACCCTGGGAAGGAGCGTACCTAGATACCAGTCACGTACTGCTGAGGGCCTGGCTATGCCCACACGGCTCAAGGAAGTGTTTGGACTAGAACATCTGCTAGCGTCAGAAGAACCAACTCAGAAGCATGGCAACTACTCTTTATAGCAGCAGAGGGACACCACACATTCCTGTATCTGACCAGGGTGACCCTACAGCAGAAGGGGAAACACAGAGGACCTGGAAAGGTCAGGAAGTGGAAGGCTGCGTGTACCACTATCCAACCCTACAAACTCCAAGCCCTCCTCAGTCTACATAGGAAGCCACAAATGAAGAGACAGCCACGTATGGAAGGGGCCAAATATCGGAGTCACAGACTTCCAATTAGGGCTCAGTGACCCTGCGTTTGTCACAGATGGCAGAGCAGCAAAGTGAAGGTGTAAAGTGCTTCTGTGTGGCCTCCTGTGCCCTCAGATGAGTCAGGCTCTGGCCCCAAAGGACCCATGCCTGCACTCAGGAAGAAGTCTGCATACAGAAAAGGAAATGGAAAGAAGTCTCCCCTGAGATCTGGGCTGAGGACTCGGATTGCTCTACAGGACACTTCCTTCTACCCCTCTGCTGCTGAGTCATGAGCAAGTTGGCACCCTGGGAGTCAGGGAGGGCTGTAGATTCAGCCTCTGTGGCCCTGCCCTCTTTTGCTGTAGCATGGGTCACAGGAACTTGTACCCTCTCAGTTCCCTCACCCTCTGGAGAGGAGTCGGAATGGGAGTCCAAGCCTTGTGAACCCCAGCTCCACCAGGCTGTAAAATGACTCAGTGACCTTTAGCTTTACTTCAGCATGTTCTGTGTGTGAGTGCGCTTCCTATGGGGGAGGGATGCTATCCATGTGTGCATGGGTGAGGGCTACAGAGTACAGGAGGCTTGACACTGTGAAGCTCTTGCTCTACTTTTGAGGGGAGAATCTGAACTGACTTTGAATGAGCTGGCTTGAGCCTTTCTGAGGTTAAGAGCTCCTCCAGGATTCTGCTTGGTGATCCTCATTTCTTCAGTATTCCCATGCCTGATCCAATACTCAATGCAAGTTTTTAAGTGAATTGCTCTGGAATCCCCAAGAACCCTGTTGTTTTTTTTTTTTAATATTTCTAAAATTTTTTCTATTTTCATTTTACTTGCAATTGTTTTAACATGCAAAAACTTTTAAAATTTTTTATTACTTTTAATAAGAGATAACAATATGAGAGTTTCAAAACATGTTAGTAGTACATTTGCAATAGTTGAGACACTGCATATTGTTGTCCTCACAAATGTTTTGTTTTGTTTTTTGTTTTTGCAGAACCGGGGGTTGAACTCAGGCCCTTACGCTTGCTAGGCAAGTGCTTACTCTACTGAGCTGTTTCCCCAGCCCCATGTCCTCACAAATGTTATGACAAATTTTCTAATCAATATTGGTTCCAAAGGGGGCAAGGAAGAAGAAGAGCTGAAAAAGTTTTCTTCTCTTTGAACTAGGAGGAAGTACTTGTATGTATAGTCCAATGTTTCATAATTGCAGTGGGTTACCGGTGAAACTGGCAATGTTGAAGGCTGTTGATTTAAACCTCTTACAGCTCATCGTACTAATCTAGGTCTCCATTTTATGCCTCGTAATTAAGCTTTTCTGTTGGGTGATCAAGTGCAAGACAAAGCACGACCTGTCCAGCAAAACTTTCATCATTTGTACTTTCCTGGGTCAAATCTCCTCAGGATTAACTTTGGAACCATGTGCAGTGCTTTGTAGAACTATTGTCAGTGTCAGCCATCAGGATGAGTCATGGCCAATGCTTGGCAAATTTGCTCTCTGTGAAAGCCTGAGAGAACGTTTTCTCCCAAAGTGACTCTCCATAGGTACACTATACTTCACTTATCCCTTTCCTCTGAGGTCCCATAATCTCCTTGACCAGAAAATTTGGTAAAGCCCTGAGTCATAGGATGTTACAGCACAGGTTCTCTTACATCCTGAATCCTCACTGACCGTGAGGGGCTAGAGTCAAAATGATGGCTATCCTCATAGCCCTTCTTTTTTCTCCAATTTTTTGACTGTTAAATTATATTCTCAATCCACCAGCAGAAAAGTTCCATGATACAATTACTTCATAACATAGGTAATTGAGCTCAACCTCACTGCCTTTCTAAATATCATACATCTTAGCCTTAGTTTGACATTGGTATTTTCCTTCCATCACTGATATTTTAATAAATCTCTACATATTGTGATGAAAAGTTACACATGTTTACACAGACATTTAGGAATCTAAGGATGTACAAAAGTGTAGCCTGTCAAACCTGTGTTGTTTCACCTAGTCTCTTATTCTCAATTAATACCCTTTTCAAAAATATTTTTGTTAACCAATCATTTACTTGAGAGAGAGTATAGCAGTAATTAAGTTTACAATAGAAGCAGCACACATCTGGAAGTCCCAAATGACCCGCATTCCAAGCGTAGTTTTAGTGTTGCTTCAAAAATCTTTGATTTCAATTCAGCTGTGTTATGCCTTTCCATTTTTATTTCTTCTTTAGATTTCTTATACTATGGAGACTATATGATATTTACAAATGTAGGTCTGGTTTATTTCACTTATGAGTATATGCTCAATATATATCCATTTATATATGAAGTCTTCCAGTTTATCATTCTTTATAGCTGAGTAACATTCCTTTGTATAAAAATACCACATCTTTTTTAACCATTCTTCAAATGATGGGCATTTTTGGCTCTGTTTCCTTATTCACTCTGCAAGTCTACTTCTTTTAATTGGAGAATTGAGTCCATTTACATTGATGGCTGTAATTGAAATGTATTGATTTATGATTGTCATGACTTTTACTTACTACTGTTTACCACTTTTTTCTCCTATGTTTAGTTGGTTACTCTATTTGGTAGGATCTTTCGGTTCTCATTTGTTGAACTCGGGTCATTTTGGTCCCTCTCTAAAGTATTTGTTAGAATACTGTGTAGTGTTGGCTTTGATGTCATGAAATGCTTTAGTTGCTCCTTGTCATGGAAATATTTCACTTTCCCTCATACTTGTAGGAGAGTTTTGCCAGGTATAGTAGTCTGAGATGAAATTTTTTTTCATGGAGGACTTGAAGCACTCTACTCCATGCTCTTCTTGACTTCATGGTTTATGAGGAGAAATTCGCCGTTATTCTGATGGGTTTTCCTGTAAATGTGATCTGTTTCTTTTCTCTAGCAGGTTTTAGTATATTATTATTTTGTTGGATTTCTGGGATCTTGACTATTATATGTCTTGGACTGTTTTTAGTTGGGTTGATGTTATTTGGAGTTCTTTATGCTTCAGTTGCCTGAATGTCCAATTGCTTTCTCATATTTGGGAAATTTTCTGCTATTACTTCTGCCCATATTATTTTTATCATTTGTATTGACTCCCTCTTTCTCATTGATTCCTATTAGTCTCACGTTGTTCATTTTTGCATCATCTTGCAGATGTTGAATTATTTTTTCCTGCATTCTGCTTGTTTTTAAGAGATCCTTTCTTATTTTTCACTGGCTGCGACTGTGTCTTCAAGATCTGAGACTCTATCTTCACTTTCGTTCATATGGTTTTGCCAACTGGTGATTAAGAGTTTATTTTCTTATATATCTCTTTGAAACTGTTCCATGTGATCTATTTCTTTCCTATATTGCTCCATCAGGGACTTCATTATTTTTCTATTCTCTAATTTTTTATCGACGTCTTCTTTAGTAGTATTGAAGTCTCTCTTTTTTTTTTTCAGAATTATTTATTTATTTATTTATTTATTTCTTGTTTCAGAACCTTTATTTGTTTATTCACTCATTTTTATGGCCAGCTCAACCTGCCCCGAGGGCAGGGCTGGTGCAGCATGTGGTGCCGGGGATCGAACCACGGTCCCTGAAGCCGCCCAAGCTTTCCCAAGCAGGTGCTTTAGACCACTGAGCCATCCCTCCCAGCCCCGAAGTCTCTCTTTATAGTTATCCTTTCTCTCTCTAATTCAGAGATTATTTCTGTTCTGTTCTCCTCTCTACCTTTCTGTAGTTGTTCCCCTACTTGGGATGCTATTGATTTAGACATGTCTTTCTTAACTTCAGATATTATTTCTGCTCTGTTTTCCTCTATACATTTCTCCAGTCATTTTTCCACTTCATGTATTTCTTTTTTTACTTCAGATGTTATCTCTGATCTCAGTTGCTCTATAAGTTCCTGCACTTGTCTGTCTACCTCAGATGCTACCGATTCAGAGGTTTCATCTGCATGATTCTCATTTTCTTCCATAGTAGTGTGTCCTGTATTTGATTTGGGTGGGCTCGGGCCCTGAGATTGCATTTTACTCCTTGTCGTTATCATTTTGTATGGAAGCGATCTCTGCACTTTGGTGAAGTTATGCTGTTAGTGTCTATGGCTGTTTGGTCTGGATCCCCCAAGTTGGTTCCCCTCCAGAAGTGCCAGGCTACATGTCAG
>PVJA010037851.1:0-20085 GCA_004027025.1 Myocastor coypus
TTTTTTTTTTAAAAGTATAACTATTTACCTCCTCTTATTTTTGTAATTGAGTCCTATCTGGTATTATGCTCCATCAGGAGGCGATGAGTATTGAAATGTTTAGCTCTGAACTGTGTCACATGTAAATAAATTTATTTCTTGTCACATTTAAATTTAAAACATGAAACCCTTCATTTTCTCCACCTACTAAGTAGCTCAGTTCTCACTTGTAACATCAGCAGTTCAGACTGGAAGTTTACAGTCATCTAGCATCAATTCTGCTCCTGTACTGTCCAAGAACAGTGAATACTAGTAGACCAAGAGGGATTATGTTTCTAGACCAGACAGGCTTAGTGTTGTCTGTAGCTTTCAAGTTTCCCACTCTGCTTTTCTTTTTGTGGAGCTGGAGAGGAGAAGGGGTTTTATGACACATTGTATCTCCCAGGCACATGCTATCTTAAGTGGCACTAGTGAAGGATGCCTCAAGATAAGCAGAGAAAAGAAAGGTAACTGCAAAGCTGAATAAAATGGCCAAGGACACAGGAAAGACATAATAGGGGTTAAGTAGTGAGGAGCCTTAAGAATGACGAATTAAGATAAATTCATTTGCTGTGGCCAGAGGTGGAAACTTAGCAGGTTGTCAAGAACAGGCTGTGTCACAAGTGATAGGTGGGAGGGTTCGTGTAAACAGCGACTGAATGCCTACTGAGTACTAGACAGTTGGGCAATCAAAGATAAGGCAAGATAAGAGTTACAATGGCTAGCAATTGAGTACAGTGGGAAGGACAAAAAAAAGCCTAGCTACGCGTTAGGGATGTGGCTCAATGGGTAGACCACCTGCCTAGCATGCTAGAGGCCCTGGGTTAGAGCCCCAACACTGTGGGGGAGGGGACGGAGGAGGCGCTTTTAAATACTAAGTAACAAAAAATAAGATTGGATGACAGCGGATGGTGGATTCAAAAGGGACCTGGAAGGATTAGAAATACTTGCTTTGTACAGAAAAGCAAGTGGTAATCGTAGCGGGAAAATGAAAACAAAGGTTCTAACAATTAGGGGGTCTGGTGAACTATGGGGTGAAACGGATGCAACTAAGATGAGCTCTGGTTGCTCATCTGTTCTTTGTGGACGTTCACATTCAAACCCCAGGTAGGCCTCTCCGCGCCGCAAGACTGAAGGTCAGCGACGGACTCGATGTCTTCTGTATTTAAGGTACGGCGCTTGTGCAGAGATCTCCGGCGAGAAGTCTGGGCCGGCCAGAGGTCTGGTCTAGCAAGACTTTGCCTGTGCACAAGGAGAGCGCGTTAGGTCCGGGCAGTCCAACCCAGGTTTCCTTGACGCTCTCTCTCAACCGGCTCGCCGGGTTTTCCAACATTCCCGAGCCACAACTCTAATCCGGGCTGGTCTTGACCGACCGCGCATTCCGAGACCCAGGACTGAACTCCGTCATCCAGGTTCCGGGTTTGCCCTGCGCTCACCCGCTCCAGACTCCACGCCCGCACGGACTCCGAATCCGAGGCCTCGCGATCCAGCATCCGGGTCTTCCGAGGGGGATCTGGTTGTCCCGAATCGTGGCGGCGGCGGCGGGGACGGCGGCGGCGGCGGCTGAGGGACCCGCGGCCCGGACACCGCGGCACCGGCCAGGCGGGGCGCGCGGCGGGGAGGGGCGGAGGCCGGAGCCGGGCGGGGCGGGGCGGGGGAGGCGCCGCGCGCGGATGGCGGCAGCGGCGGCCTGGGGCCCGTAGCGGCGGCGGCGGTGGCGGCGGTAGCGGCAGCGGCAGCGGCAGCGACAGCGACGCTCGGCCCGGGGCCCCGGGCGGGCGGCGGTGGCGGCTCCCGGGACCAGCCGCGCGGTGAGTCCGGAGCTTTGTGTGGAGCCGGGGCCAGGGGAAGCGCGGGAGGTGCGGAGCAGGCCGGGCAGCCGGGGGGCGAGGCGGAGGAAGTGGGGCGGGCGGAGCGGGGGTCGTTGCGTGGGGGAGGGGCGCGAGGTGAAGTTCAGAGCGTGGCGGGGCCGGGGTCCGAGCCAGAGAGTGTCTGAGGCGAGTCGGGGCGGCCGGGGCCCGGGGCAAGCGGGGCCGGCCGGGGAGTTGGGGGCGCGGGGCCCGCGGTGCGCGCGGCCCAGGAGGGGGCAGCCAGGTGGCCGGAGCGCGGCGAGAGCCGGCCGTGGGTGTGTGCCCCTTCCCGGCTCCGGGTCACATTCGCTCGGGTCCTTTTCTTCAAGATGGAGGGATCCCCGGGCCTGGACTTTAACTGTTATCCTTGTTACCCCCCCGGGAGGGTTAGTGACCCTGTCCTGTTTGGAAAACCCTTGCTGCCCTCTTTTCCCTTTATGTGTAATTACGGTTGGATCATCTCTGTGCTTTGCTCAGATTCTCCTTCCTCCCCCTGGGGTTGAGGAGGAGGAGACACATCTGACCAATTAATGTGTGTTTGTGAAACAGGCAGCAGCAAACAGTCATTTCAGCTTCTAGGAATTAGGCTCACACAGGGTGGAGAGATCAGAGCCCTTCAGGGGGAATATTTCTGAACAAATCACAGATGATTGAATTCTCTAAGAAACAGCTTCCTACCTAAATGAGAGTGGGAAAGACAGAGAGGAAGCCTGTCTGTTTTCAGCCATGTGTTCAGAGCCCCAGGGGTTGAGGAGAGTCCCTAAGCCCCCGCAGGCCTCTCTTCTCTGTATTAGCCTTTGCTTTCAGCCTTGAGTTAATTTCACCCCTGCTGCTTTGTCTTGGGGGAGGGAGTGCTGGTTTAGGCTGTTGTGAGGAGATGACTATTCTGCTGCCACACACAATAGTCGTGTCATTTTATCGGGAGTGCTACCCCAGGGCTGAGAACTGCTGCAGCGGAGATAAACCAGTCCCTCTCACCCGCCTATTGTGTACACAGTGAAGGTCATAGGTTCAAGTCTTGTCTGAGAGCTTTGGATATGCTCCATCTCCCAGGCTCCTCAGTGCCATTTTCTTCCTTTTCCAGACTGGGGCTTGCCATTGGAGGAGGCCAGACAGAAAGGCTCTTCTTTTTGAGAGAGGGAACAATGCAGAGCTCATTGGCACACATTTTTCAGAAGAATAGGGAATGCCAGCCATGTTGTGCCTGCCTCTTTGGTTAGTCTGTGCTAAGTTGAGAAGCAAGAGTGTCTGGGACACTGGACTCTGGTGTTTGTGTTAGACCTTTAAAGGAAGAATTTGGCGAGGGGAGGTTTTTATTCTTGAGGCGTCATGTTTAATTTTTTTTTAAAAAAGACAGGGCACTCATGCAGTGATTTTTGGTTTTGGTGTAGGAACACCACTAAAATCCTGCGCAGAGTTGAGAAGGGAGCCAAGGACCACCTGCCTTTTTAATGGTCACTTCTTGCTTGAGATTGCGGCACAAAACAGCCACACAATTTACCTATCCAGACAAGCTGTGAAAACAAAACAACTTCCCTTTATAATTATTTGAACTCCAGTGAAAGGAGAGGACATGCTGGTTTTATAAGAAGTTCCCTATCTGTCTCACTATATGGGAGAAATTTGCCAGAGAGACATTAAAAGTATCATTTAGGTCTTGAGAATTATTAATGAGCAAAGAATGAGAACAACCTAGGAGGAGTCGTATCCTTCTGTATATCTTCAAGTGCCCTGATTGGTTAGTTTTCTGTAACTATTTTATGAGAAATCATTGTGAGGTTAGAAAGGTTTCCATTTAGGACCTGAAACTTTTCTCTAAAAAGAGCTTAGAAACAAAATTTGTTATGAGAGGAGAATCGTAAGTAACACACTATATACAGCACCCAAGCATTTCCACAGGATACTATTGAATAGGGCCTTAGGTTTTGGTAAAGAGCTTTCTGAGGTAATTTGTGGTGTTGCTGTCATTCTCCATTTCACTAGGTTCTTAAAACGATGGCCTGCCACTTGGATGGTGTTGGGCTTTTGATAGAGAGTGGGCTCTTCTTAACCATTGCATATTTCGATAACACAGCTGTTTCTTAAGGCCATATTAGAGCTGTGTAGGTCTCTTGAGTTATGATACCTCAGTTGAATCCAACCTTTTCATTTTGGGTCGGTCAGCATTTATTTCCCAGTGCTGTCAGGTGACAGTGGAGTCAGCAGCCTCAAATTATGTTTGCCTTGATTAAGGTTAGTAGTTTCAGAGTTGGGTCCTTGCCACAAGGACTCTTACCTGTGTCTTCTGATTGAGCCTATCTTTGAGAGAGCTCTTTGAATTCCACCCCCCCCCCAAGCATCTTGGTAGGAAATATTTCCTTATGAGAGGTGTAGATGGCCAAACAGATTAGTGCTTCTTTTGTGTGTGGATATGGAAGCATAATTTTGGCTCCTGGTAGTAATTATGTTGCAATTAACATACAGCAACTAAATGACTGGAACAAGATAATTTGTTGAGGGGTTTACGGATTGCTCTGTCAAGTGGAAGTGCCACTCCTTACTTATCTGCCTCCCCATACTACACTGAGTTCAGGTGTGGAGACTGCATGCAGGACTGATTGTTGTTCTCCTGAACCTCCCACTCTGCCTTGCCTTTCTGCTCTGCTGAGCACCTCAGTACTTTCACTGTGACTTTGTCCTGCTCCGGGGGGAGTTGAACAATTGGTGTTATTTCCATTGTAGAAAACTAGCATGGGGGGCTGGGGAGATAGCTCAGTAGAATAAGCACCTGCCTGGCAAGCACAGGGTCCTGAGTTCAATCCCCAGTACCGCAAAAATAAAATAAAAAATAGAAAACTAGCATGGATGGAACTACTGGCAGGCCAATGGGGCTGCTCTGAGATTGGGCAGCCTACTGTTGTGTGAGCAGGTCCTTTTTTTTGTTTGTTTATTTGTTTGTTTTGTGGAACTGGGGTTCAAACTCAGGACCTTGCACTTACCAGGCAGGCACTCGTGCCCCTGAGCTATCTCCCCAGCCCCCAGTTTTCTTGATAGTAGCTTAATTCTCATTTCTGCTTGATTTTTAAGAACTAGTTTCCTTCTAAAAACAACAAAGAAACTGTACAAAATACAAAATCATATTAGTGTATTAACTGTGCTTTATGCTACCTCTCTGACTGAGTTGGTTTTAACAAATAAAACGAACATAGGTGATGCTGATTGGCAGGTTCTGGGTCCACCAAGTGTCAGAGAAGGACTCTTTCACTAGAGAACAGGTAATTCACCACAGCACCTGCCTCGCAAGGCATGTGGAATTGGCAGCAGCTGTGCAGCTGAAGAGGGATTATTGAGCAGGTGGTTGAAGAATCACATGCCACAGTGACAAGAAACTACTTAGTCTTCTGTGGTTTAGGTTCAGTTCAGACGTGTGAAATTGCACTTTGTTTCACAGCTCTTAGTGCTTATTGTTGATTTGTTAGTGAGATGATAATGGAATAGTGAAAAGAGGTTCTTCTGTCTTTTTCTTGTTGATTACTGAGTAGCATGCCCTGGACATGGCCCTACATGGCTTTATTGTATTTCTGGGAGTTAGGGCTTTTTGCCAAATGAATGGGAAGGAAATAGTGGTGATTTAGTACTTGTTTATTAGAGGAAAATAGGAAGCAGAAAATTCTCTGTTTTTAGTGTAGTGGAAAAGATTTGGCCCAACAGGTTTTTTTTTTTTTTTTTTTTTTTCCTGGACCAGGGTTCAAACTCACATCCTTGCACTTGTGAGGCAGGCACTTATGCCACAGAGCTATCTCCCCAGACCCCCCCTCCCAACAGGTTTTATGCAAAGGATATAATTGACCTTTTGTGTTATGTCCACCTGACATGCCTTGTCCAGAAATTTGCATGTTTTTATTTTATTTTATTTTACTGCTTTACATGAAGTTTGCATCTCTTCAGCTGTTTCTTTTACTTGATTTTTATTTTTTTTCTAGCACCTTTGTAACTCTTTCCCTGATACTGAGATCAGTATCCCTTGTTGGAACCAAATTATCATTAGCAGGCAAAATGTTAGGGAATTATCTCTACTAAATATTTCTTTTTAAAAAATTATAGTATTTCCTATAACTTGGAAGATGACTTTCTATCTTGAGGTTTTCCAAAAATTTGCAGATTTTTCTTGTTGAGGATCACTGTTATATTCTGTTAATATGATTTTGTTTCCTTTTACATGTTTATGTCACTGTGGAAGGCATTGACATGGTATTTAAAAAATTTTTTTTTCTTGTTTCAGAACCCTTGTTTGTTTATTCACTCATTTTCATGGCCGGCTCAGCCCACCCTGAGGGCAGGGCTGGCACAGCATGTGGTGCTGGGGACCGAACCACTGTCCCTGAAGCCGCCCAAGCTTCCCCAAGCAGGCTCTTTAGACCACTGAGCCATCCTGCCCGGCCCCTAAAATTTATAACCAAGTCACTTAATGTTTATTTTTTTTGACCTTTTTAGTTCCCTCTAGTCTTTTTATTGTTGTTGTTGAATGAAACAGGGTCTTGCTATGTATAGTTCAGACTCACCTTGAACTTACTATGTAGCCCAGGCTGGCCTGAGATTTGTGTCTTGATCCTCATACCTCAGCCTCCGGAGTGGTGAGACTACAGGTGCACACCACCACGGCCAACTTCATTTTCTATATTAGGCCTTAGACTATGCGCTGCTTCTTTTGAAACAGGTCACATACACACACACACACACACACACACACACACACATTCTCTCTCTCTCTCTCTCTCTCTCTCTCTCTCTCTCTATATATATATATATATATATATATATATATATAAATTACAGGGTACTAATTAATAGTTGATTGAAGGGAAATATAGTAACTGTGTTACAGTTCACCAATCCCCTTTCCCATCAGCCTGAATAAAAGTTCTGAAGAGATCTGAGGGAAAGAGAGGCAAGCTGTGACTCTGAGCTCAGGGCCCTTGGACCCAGGCGCAGATGAGGACATTTACAAGATCTTAAATCTAGCTAGTAACCTGACTTTAAGTGGTATTGTAGTGATAGCAGTTAATTATTTAGTATTCACTTCTGAGTAAAAACATAAACTTCTTGATTTTTTTCCCATATAAAGTTATCACAGCTTTTTGTTTGTTTTATTTAAACTGTTCACAAACCACCATATCCTTTCTTGGCATTCTTGGTAGTTTGCTTCCTCATGCTTCACCCCCTCCCCTCACCATTCTCTGCTCTGAAGACTTCTCTAGCAGCTTGAAAACACACTAATTACTGTAGCTATTATAGTCACAACCCAGATCCTCCACCTCCTTCCCTCTCACCCCTTTCTGTCTTCTTTCCCCCTCCCCTTGCTCTAGCAGCAGGAGTTGAACTGCAGTCTCATGAGCACAGTCAGATGTATGAATGAGCTTTCTATCTTGTGGAGGCAGAACTCCAGATCCAGCAGGGCTGATTTTTCATGGTTCTCTTGCTGTTTGTTCTTGGATCAGAGTACAGAAATAAGAGATGGCAAATACCTATTAGGTCATATCTAGTCCATCTCGGGGGCAAACAGGATTTTTCTCTTGTCTCTGCAAGAAATTTTCCTTATTTCTTTTGCAGGTAAGAGCTGTATGATGCCAGCGAGGCTCTGAAACTTCCCTCTTTCCATTGTGCTCTCTGGTTGTTAGTGTCTAAGAAACTTCCTCCTTGGATTTTTGTGCTTACTTAATTTCTAGAATAACTCTCAGCATTGTGTTCATCCCTTCAGCTTGCCTTGCTTCTATATATATATATATATATATATATATATATATATATATATTTATTTATATATATTTATTTTTTGTACTAGAGAACAAACTCAGGATCTTGCACTTGCCAAGCAGGCGCTTACGCCTCTGAGCCATCTCCCCAGCCCTTTTAAAGTTTTGATACCACATTTGGGTTCCTTTTGTACCATCAGTGTACCTGTGCCAGAAGTATGCTTTTAGACTTTTGCCACAGAGTCGTTGTGGCTCCCTTAAGAATATTTGATGAAAGCATAGAGCACACATTCTGGCAGTGGTAATGGAAAACCTCAGAAAATATGTGCCACATTGCACCCCTAAACCCCTGTACCTGTGAACAAGTGTTGCTTCTTTCTGTTAGACTTGGGAGTAGTTACTTCCTGTTGTAACACTTTGTTCCCTTTATGGGGATACATTTTATTTATTTAGTAGTGCTGGGAATTGATCCCAGAGCCTCATATGTGCTAGGCAAGTGTTCTGCCACTGAGTTAAAATGCCAGCCTGGGGTGAATTTTATTTGGAGGTAGCTTAGTTACAGTTAAGATATTGTGTACATTAATAGTGTGTTTTCTTTACTAGTATAACTTTCTGAAACAAAGAGGAGAAAAACATTTTGGATTCCTTAAAACCCAAGTTCTGATCAGAACTATGCCAGTAACTAGCCATATGGCCTTGTGGATGTTATTCTTTTGTTTTTACTTCCCTTAGCTGTAAAAATGACCTGTAAGATTCCACTTAATTGTAGAATTTGGGGGCCTGGCGGGATGGCTCAGTGGTCTAAAGCCCCTGCTTGGGAAAGCTTGGGCAGCTTCAGGGACCACAGTTCAATCCCTGGCACCACATGCTGCGCCAGCCCTGATCTTGGGGCGGGCTGAGCCGGCTACAAAAATGAGTGAATAAACAAACAAAGGTTCTGAAACAAGAAAAAAAATAAATAAAATTAAAAAAAAATTGTAGAATTTGGGCCGGTGAGATGGCTCAGTGGTCTAAAGTGCCTGCTTAAGCTTAGGCAACCGCAGGGACTGGGTTTCAATCCCCAGCACCACATGCTTTGCCAGCTCCGACCCCCAGGGCAGGCTGAGCTGGCCATAAAAAGAAAAAGGAAAAAAAATTATAGAATTTATTGTTTTCTTTTTCTTTTTCTGCAATACTGGGGATTAAACTTGGGACCTTTCATTTGCCAGGCAGACGCTTATGCCACTGAGCTATCTCCCTGGCCCTTGTAGGATTTCTAATAATGTGACATTGGTGATGGGACCACAGGGTTGACATCAGTGAGTAGTTCTTTATTGCTAGGTGAGTATCCAGATGGGATAATGAATACAGCTTTAGTTCCCTGGGACTTGACTCTTACTCTTCTCTGCTGTTTGAAAAACTGCACTTTTTCTTAAGCCTCCTTTTCTTTTTGGAGGGTCTTGCACTGTCATTCTGCAGGTTTGCCAGCTTGTGTATATCTTTCTGTAGTGTGCTTATAACACAGAAGTAGGAAGCAGAAGGCTGCCAGAAAAGAACCTTAGCTTGGGAAAGGAAATTCTATCTGGGAGGACTTACCACATGTCAGCAAGAAAGGATTTCATTCAGGAATCAGATAATCAGTTGGTCCCTCCCCCTTTTGAGGATTGACCCCCAGGCCTCACACATGCTGCAAGGAGCTCTACCATTGGGCTACATTGCTGGCCTTTTCTTTTCTCTTCTTTTTTCCGTCTGAAACAGGATCTCACCATGGCCTCAAGCTTGAAATCTTCCTGCCTCAGGCTCCTACGTAGTTGGAATTACAGTGAAATTTGCAGTGAAAGCATCCATCAGTCTAGATTAGGAAAAAAGAAGCTGTTTGTTTTGGACTCATCAGAAGGCCTAGGAGTGCTTTGCTTTACTGTCAAGTATGTGTTGACCTAATAATATCTTAGGTCTGAAATCTTACAGCTCAGTGGAACTGATTGCAAACACTAGTTGGGTATTTTTCCTTTGATTTTTTTTTTTTTTTTTGACAGGGTCTCAGTATACGGTTCAGGCTGGCCTTGCCCTCACTTTGTAGCCCAGGCTGATCTCCAGCTTACAGTGATCAGCTTCAGCCTCTCAGATGCCGAGATTACAGGCATTCATGTTTCTTTGCATTTTTGACTTGTCAATAGAAATCTTCCTTTGAGTTAACTTCTAACTGAAACTGAGTTGCCCACTGTGTGTGTGTG
The DNA here is from genome assembly GCA_004027025.1 of Myocastor coypus. Lineage (NCBI taxonomy): Eukaryota > Metazoa > Chordata > Mammalia > Rodentia > Myocastoridae > Myocastor > Myocastor coypus. The sequence continues at coordinate 9,814 of PVJA010037851.1, forward strand.
TGTGTGTGTGTGTGTGTGTGTGTGTGTGTGTGTGTGAGAGAGAGAGAGAGAGACAGACAGACAGACAGAGACAGACAGGATCAAATTTGGGGCTAAGATACATCACCAGCCCTCAGTTTCCTTTCTTTCTTTTTATTGTCTTTTTCCTGTCTGCCTTGCTGCTTTGCTTTTTGTCAGTCCTATAGTTCTAACCCAAAGCCTTGGGCATGTCAGGCTACATCTGTCCCCCACTTAGCTACCAAGCAGTTTTAAGGGAATAAAATTCTATAACCAAGTGGTTATTTCCCCCATTTGGATTTTTATCAGCATTTCCCAGTTAATTCTTAGATTTGAGACTTCAAACGACAGTTGCTTATTGAATGTTAAGATGACGGTGGTCTTAATCCTTCGTTGTTGTTAAATGGTGAAGTCATGTCGTTTTTGGGGGGAGGGACAGGGTCTTTCTACATACCTTGCACCAGCCTCAAACATATGATCCTTATGCCTCAGCTTCCCAAGTTACTGGGATTACAGGCCTATGCCACCAGACCCACAAACATCAAATGTTTAATTTGCCTCTTCACACTCACTATTTTTAAATTTACAGTTAAAAGATCCATCAGTCTAGAATAGGAAAATTTGGTAGGTGTAACTGTTTGTTTTGTTTTATATATTTTTTTATTTTATTTATTTATTTTTTTCTTGTTTCAGAGCCTTTGTTTGTTTATTCACTCATTTTTATGGCTGGCAGCATGTGGTGCCAGGGTCGAACCGCGGTCCCTGAAGCTGCCCACGCTTTCCCAAGCAGGGGCTTTCGACCACTGAGCATCCCGCCGGCCCTTGTAACTGTTTGTTTTGGACTCAAAAGCAGTTGTAGGACTGCTTTGCTTTACTCTCAGGCATCTGTAGCACATTACTAATTTGCAGTTAATCTAAAGATTATTTTGGGAAGTGCTGTATTTGAAGGTGAGATTTTAGAAAGATTTCTTTTAGAGATATAAGTAGTTTTGATGAATGGGTTAAAAAAAACAGTCAAGTAAATCATGGAGAATTCAGCTGGCAGAATAGATGCCACATAATCTGAATTGAACCACAGCATGAAATCCAGATCCTGGCCTTTGGGTCACATTGCATGGTGGTACCACACTGCGTGCCAATGCCTGTAATTTCTTAGACTGTAGCTCAGTATTCATAGAGGAACACAACAGTGTCTGGTCTGTTCTTACAGAGCGCAGCTATTGGGCTTTTGGTATGTTTTCAGCAGCATTCCTAGTAACATTTCTAATGGTGGGGCACTTTGTGTCTGATTGGAATGACCTTTCTCTTATGTGAGCTGAAGTAGATATTGAAGAATATAACTTGTAAGCTTCAGTTACAGGTTTGGAAGTTTGGTGTGAAACTCAGCATTTATCTTTGTCCTATAATTGACACTTTTAGAGCAGAGTCATAAAGAATAGTGTGAAGAAAGGAACTATACCAAGATAAACGGAATTGTGAAGCTTATGGAGTACATAAATCTGAAAAGTATACAGGAAAGGGGAGATTTTTCCCTGCTTGACACCTGCTTTCTTATGTACTTCTCAACCATAATTTCTCAAGCTTGCTATCCTTTTTTCCTCTAAGCCAGCGATGGTGAACCTGTTCTTGCTTTCTGTGTTAACAGCCAGCTGTGGCATGCATGCCTTAGGTTCAGCTCCACTGCTGAGCAGTACTGTTCTTCCAGTTGTTAGGGCTCAGAACTCTTGACTCATTCATTTTGTTTTTGATTCCTCACAAAGTCATCTGATCATCGCTAAGTTGGGTATTTTGCCATTTACCTCACTTTGTTCATCTCACCTAGCTCACGTCTTCATCTTCTCTGTTACAGCAGTTAAGTTCATGGTTGGTACTCTTGCTGTATTCCGGACTACATGCTGGTGCCATATTATAATTTCTATTCATCGAACTAATTTTTAAGTGCTTTATGTGCTAGGCCAGACATACACCATTTAGACATGTGGGCGAGTTGGGAAGGTCATCAACTAATGAAAACAGCATATGAGTATGAGCTGAAAAGGTGTGAGAGAAAAGAACTTAGTTCTTTTTTAAAAAATTTTATTTATTTTTTTTCTTGTTTCAGAACCTTTGTTTGTTTATTTACTCATTTTTATGGCTGGCTCAGCCCACCCCGAGGGCAGGGCTGGCGCAGCGTGTGGTGCCGGGGATTGAACTGCTGTTCCTGAAGCCACCCAAGCTTTCCGAAGCAGGCGCTTTAGACCACTGAGCCATCCTGCTGGGCCCCAAGAACTTAGTTCTTAGAAGAATGTATAACAAACCCAGCATGGATTTTAAAAATTACAAATGTATTGTTTGTTGAGTCAGGGTCTCTCTAAGTAGCTCAGACTGGTGCTAAGCTCACGATGTAGTCTATCCTGGCCCCAAACTCGTGGTGCCTCTCCTGCCTCAGCCTCCCAAGTGCTGGGATTACAGGCTTGCACTGTGACACCTGGTATAAAAATTACAATTTTGAGCATTTTCTTTCTTACTAAAAGGCCATTAATGACTCATTGGCAGCATCACCCAGTGTTTGTTGTTCTAACCAAACTTGGCCTTCCTAAGCCCTGACTCGCATATGTCTCATTCCATTTATATCTTTCTACAACTGTTCCTCCAGGTTAGCCTGTGTTTTTCAGTCTGTGTATCTGAAGGTCTTGTTCTGTTTTTGTTGCTCTTAGAATGCCCTTTCTTATTTCTAAGGTACCTCAGCTCCCTATTCCTTCAGTGGAGCAAAGAAATGTTACCTTCTTCCTGAAGCCTTTCTTACCTGCCCTTTTCCCCTCTCCTCTATGTCTATAATTCATCTCATCGCCCTTTATCTCTTGGTTAGGAGCTCAGTGATAGTACTTTGTCATATTGTCATAATAGTTTATAAATCTATTTCTTCCTCCTCTGTCTAAATTCTATAAGAGACTTCATTTTCTCTGTTACTGTTTTCCACACCTCCTAGATTTATGCTTTGAAAATAGCTTATCCTTAATTAATTCTTTTTTTTTTTTTTTTTTTTTTTTGTCTTTTTGAGACAGGGTCTCATGATGCAGTTAAGGCTGGCCTTGAGCTCACTTCTGTAGCCCAGGCTGGTCTTGAACTTGTACCGATCCTCCTGCCTCAGCCTTCCGAGTGCTGGGATTACAGGGGTGCACCACCACGCCCGGCTCCTTAATTAATTCTTGATGAATTGAATTAGAATTTGATTTTTTTGTTGTTGTTGTTGTTGTAATTTTTGTTTTGTTTTGTTTGCGGAACTGGAGATTGAGCTCAAGTCCTTGTGCTTGCCAGACAAGCACTTATTCTACTGAGCTATCATCTCCCTAGCCCCTGAATTAGAATTTTATTGTTATTTTTATTTATTTTTTTTTCTTGTTTCAGAACTTTTGTTTGTTTATTTATTTTTATGGCCAGCTCAGCCTGCTCTGAGGGCAGGGCTGGCACAGCATGTGGTGCTGGGGATCGAACCTCGGTCCCTGCAGCCGCTCAAGCTTTTTTAAGGAGGTGCTTTAGACCACTGAGCCATCCTGCCTGGCCCCAGAATTTGATTTTTAAAAGGGAAACTTCTTGTGATTATTCTCATACTCCTTTTTTAATGTGTTTAGTATAGGGCCTATAGGGCCTGACTACATAGATCACACTATTAGTGAGTATCCTGTTTTTAGCCCCCTAAGAGCTGGGATTACAGGCACATACCACCATACCCAGTGTCAAACTCTGGTCTGGTCCAGCGCGGCCCAGCCGAACCGACCACTGCGCTGCGCTTACGGAAGTGCTTTAACCCGCTGAGCTATTTGGCTGGCCCTTCATACTCCTTTCAAGATAAGTTCTGTTGGGGCCTTGCAGGATGGCTCAGTGGTCTAAAGTGCCTGTAGGTGGCTGCAGGGACTACGGGTTCCATCCCCGGCACCACATGCTGCGCCAGCCCTGCCCTCAGGGCAGGCTGAGCCGGCCATAAAAATAAATAAATAAACAAACAAAAGTTCTGAAACAAGAAAAAAAAAAAGATAAATTCTATTCAACAGTTTACCCCAGATTAAATAAGCTAGGATAAAGTGATCTGAGAAATCCTTCAGAGGATAAGTCTTGTTACCTTTACTGCTTATAGCAGTGCTGTGGTTCCAGAGAGATGAAAGACTTGAAGGCAGGGCCTGGGGTGCATATGGGTGCAGGCAAGATGGGTTGATCAGCCTGGTTTAGAGGTGCATTCCTGTAATCCCAGCACTTGGGATGCTGAAGCAGGAGGCTTGCTGCTAGTTTGAGGCCAGCTTGGGCTACAGAGTTAGTTCAAAGGCTGGGGAGATAGCTCAGTAAAATAAGCACTTGCCTGGCAAGGGCAAGCACCTGAGTTCAACCCCTGGTTCCAAAAAAGGAAAAAAAAGTTCAAGGCCAGTCTGGACTGCAGAGTGAGCCCCTCTCCCCAAAAAAGATGTATTGATCATAGGAAACAGTCTGGTTGTGTTAGAAGAATGAGGAAAAATAAAAAAAGGCATGAGTGGGACCTCTGAGTATTGTTAACTTCTGGGAGGTCATTTTAGTTTTTCTTACTTTTCATTCCATAAAAATATTTTTTGAAACCTATTATATGTGAGCTAGCCACTGAAATTTAAAAACCCCAACCACATGGATTATGTCTGTTAGTAGGTGATAGAAACAATAAATAATTATATAGCATTGCAAAGGTGATCAATGATGGGGAAACTTGAGAGTAAGGGGAATTGAGAAACAGGAGAAGAATCCGGAGAAGGAGTGGGGAGGTGTGGCTTTTAGGGTGGCTAGTGCTACCTTGTCACTGGGCTGCTGGGCACTTGATTGTTTTTTGACAAGCAGAGAGAGACAGGCAGTGTCTGCAGTTGCTCCAGAGTCCAGCTGACACAGAGGGGAAATAGCTACTCGTTGTGCTCTTTTCTTCTGGCTGCTGCTTTGGCTGGCATTCCTGGAAGTTAATCAGGGTGAAAATTGCAGTCAGTTGTGTCTGGAAGACACCAGGGGTGGAACTGGAGGCCTTATAGCCCAGAGGGGTGGGATTTATCCTTCTGCAGAGTGGGCCTGGCTGCTTGGAGTATTACATGACTTAGGCCTCTGAATATTTTCATTCCTCAGAGGAAAAACCCCCAATCATGATTCCCTCATTCTATTTGAAGCCTCAGCAACTTTGTCTGGAGTAGCTCTTTAAGATTTCAGCATGCACTGTGCTCCCAGCTTTAGGCTTGTGTAACTTTGATTTCCTCTCTACACATGGGTTATGTTTTAGAAGTCTCTAATCATAGTGGAAAAGCCTGAGAATGAAGATGTCACCTGATGTCTGGATGTTCAGTTTGACTTGTGCACGTAGGTGTTCTTATAATTCGCTTGCCCTTTCCTAACCCTTTACCCCATTTTTCCTGTTGTCTCTTCCCTTTATTTCCATACATGAAACTGATAGGAAACAGTTTGTTGGGCCAGTCTTTCTTTTACTATTTATTTTTTTTATTTTTTATTTTTTTAAAGAATTTTTTATTTTACTTATTTATTTTTTTCTTGTTTCAGAACCCCTGTTTGTTTATTCACTCATTTTTATGGCCAGCTCACCCTGCCCCGAAGGCAGGGCTGGCGCAGCATGCGGTGCTGGGGATTGAACTGCGGTCCCTGAAGCCGCCGAAGCTTTCCCAAGCAGGCACTCCAGACCACTGAGCCATCCCGCTGGGCCCCTCTTTTACTATTTAGAAACCAAAGTTTCTTCCTCATATATAAGAGATGAAATATCTCATTTCTTTCCTTGGGTTATGTGGCATGCAGCTTGTAGCTTCAAGCCCTCAGCCTGTTTCTCTGATGTCATTTGAGGTAGCTGAGGTACGGGATATGTTGGGGCCTGTCTTTTAATGCTAGTGCATTTAATTATTTATACCACTGAATTTTGCACTTGTAGTGCACAAACGGCCCATTAACCATTTTGTGGAAATCTGATCCTTTCCATACATAACTCCAGAATTGAAAAAACCATTTTATTTTCAGTCCTGGTGATCACATCCAGGGTTTTGTGTATATTTAGGTCAGCACTCTTCTACCACTGAGCTGTATCCCTACCCCTAAAAGTTATTAATAAACTTACATTTGTGCTGAGAAATCTGTTACTTTTAGGCAACATTTGAGTGCTAATGTTGAGTAAGTTTGGAGGCAGATTTTGCATTCTGCATATGAGGTTGAAGTCACATAGTTTTTCTGTATATGGTTAAGTGCTACAATAGCATACTACTATTGTGGTCTGGAAGTGGTACTAGGGGTTGAACCTAGAGCCTTTGAAACAGGATCTTGCTGAAGTGCTAAATTGCCAAGGTTGGGCCTGATGCAATCCTCTTCCTTCAGCCTGCCAGAGTGCTGGGATTACAGATGTGTACTACCATGTTCAGTTTATTATTGTAATCTTTCAAGCCAATAAAGGTATGCTTTTTTTCTTTAGTAATTAATTCAAATATATGTTGTTTTTTCTAGTAGTTGAAAGAGTATCAGTGTAACCCAAGTTATATTACTTTCATTAGTTAAGAGTTTAAACATAGCTTTAAAAAAATTTCTTTAAAGAGAGTACAAATTAGAATTAAAACAAAAAATTACAGTGATACAGAATTTCACTTAAAGTAATATGAATGAGTTACTGTGAAATTCATAGTTTGGCTTATTAGTATTTTCTTTAAATATTTTTTTCTTTTTGGTTACTGGGAATCAAACTCAGATTTTTGCTTGCCAGGCAGGCACATGCTGCATCTCTAAGTTGTATCCCCATTCCACTGCTGTTTTCTTTGTAGTAGTGTTTCTGTAATTTTTTTAAAGAATTTTTTATTTTATTTATTTTTTTCTTGTTTCAGAACATTTGTTTGTTTATTCACTCATTTTTATGGCCGGCTCAGCCTGCCCCGAGGGCAGGGCTGGCGCGGCATGTGGTGCCGGGGATTGAACCTCAGTCCCTGAAGCCTCCCAAGCTTTCCCAAGCAGGTGCTTTAGACCACTGAGCCATCCCACCGGGCTCCATATTTCTGTAATTTTTTTATTTATTTTTAATGTATTTATATTTAATGTATTTTAATGTATTACAGAGTCTTACTATAGAGATCCAACTTTTAGTGATCTTCCTGTTTTCAGCCTCCCAAGCACCGGGATTAGCACCCCCATGTCCAGTCTCAATCGCCTTCTCAGAGTGCCCTGTTGGCAGGGCTGGGATGGCATGCTCAGGATCGAACCCTGGTCGCTGCACCTGCCTAAGCAGGCACTTTAGTCCACTGAGCTATCTGGCCAGCCCTTGTAGTTTGTATTTGTGCCCCTTCCAATCCCAACAAAGCTACAAATCCAAGTCTTGTGGATTTTGGATGAGTTCTATAACTTTGTCTGATTGGGCATTGTCTGGCTGTATTCTCTTTGTGTGAAACCTTTCCATAAAGAGGAAACCCAGTTTTAACAAGGTTATACTTGAGTAAGTGACATAATGGTAACGTGACATTTTCTTCCAAAACCAAATTTATATACTAAACTTGATTGTAGGGGCTGGGGAGATAGCTCCGAGGCACAAGTGCCTGCTGGGCAAGTGCAAGGTCGTGAGTTCAAACCCTGGTCCCACTAAAAAAAAAAAAACCTGATTGTATCATCTTAAGCATTAGATTTACTTAGACAGTTACCATTGTAAATACCGCTCTTTTTTTTTTTTTTTTAACCACCACTCTTTCCTTACAAAATTCTTTTTTCTAGACAGGCAAAGTAATGTCATCATGATATTCATCACACCTCAGGTCCTTGATGGAGGAGACTGGCCAGTGAAGTGTAGTACTGCTAGGTTTCGTACTTCACTGAAATTTTTAAAAATTTATTATTACTTTTTAAAAATTTATGTATCTTGTACAGAGTCTCACTGTGTATGCAGCTTGACTCATAATAGTCCTGGACAACCCACTCTGGTCCCCTTCTGTCCCTCTTCCTGGCCAGAAGCTTTCTTTCTCTTAATAAATCTATTCTGCTTATAACCTAAAAAAAAGTCCTCCTGTTTTCAGCCTCTCCAGTGCTCAGATTACAGGCATGTGCCACCAATATCCATACTCACTCAAAGGCACAGCATGCCCAGGGGCAGAGCCAGCATAGAATGCTGTACTGGGGATCGAACGTAGGTCCGTGTGTTTGCCTAAGCAGGTCCGCTGAACTATCTTGCTGGCTCTAGGATTACATTTTTTTTAAAGAATTTTTTATTTTTATTTTTTTTTCTTGTTTCAGAACTTTTGTTTATTTATTTATTTTTATGGCTGGCTCAGCCTGTACTGAGGGCAGGGCTGGCACAGCATGTGGTGCTGGGGATCGAACTGTGGTCCCTGCAGCTGCCTAAGCTTTCCTAAGCAGGCGCTTTAGACCACTGAGCCATCCAGCCGGGCCCCTAGGATTACATTTTTATAAGGAAGGTAATATTACTATTTAAAAAGTTTTTGCTGGGCACAGTGGCATTCCCCTGTTACTCCATTTACTCCAGAGGGTGATGCAGGCGTGTCACTTGAGTCCAGGAGTTGGGGGCTGTAGGGCCTGTGCTGGTGGGGCATCCACACAGACAAGCAGTGCTGGGCTTGCATCTGTGAACAGCTTCGGCAGGGGCCAGACACACAGCAGAGCCTGCTTCACATGTTCCAGGACTGGGCGGGAGACACAGAACCGCAAAATCAAGTTTAAGAAAGTAACCACTGTACTCCATTCTGGCCAGCATAGTGAAACAGACCCTGTACCAAATACATTAAAAAAAAAAAAAACAACCTTTGGTCCAGGGGGATAACTCAGTAGAATAAGCACTTGCCTGGCAAGCACTGGGTCCTGAGTTCAGTCCTCAGTACTGCTAAATAGATAAATAAATAAATAACATTCTTTTGCATTTGCTGTCAGTGAATTATTTAACTCACTTGGAGGGTCCAGGAATTGTCTGCCCTGCCCTAGGTTGTTGCACTTCAAGGAAAGTAGAGCAAATGGAATTTTTCTAGCTCTTCGCTGGTTTTTTTTTGTTTTGTTTTTTTTTTTTTTGGTAGTACCAGGGATCAAACATAGGACCTTGCACCTGCCAGGCAAGCATTTATTCCACTGACCTATCTCCCTGGCCCTGGCTTTTGTCCTTGTGCTTTCTTTTTTTTTTTTTTTTTTTTGTCTTTTTGAGATAGGGTCTCGCTATGCAGTTGAGGCTGGCCTTGAGCTCACTTTTGTAGCCCAGGCTGGTCTCGAACGCGCACCAATCCTCCTGCCTCAGCCTCCCGAGTGCTGGGATTACAGGCGTGAGCCACCACGCCCGGCTGTCCTTGTGCTTTCTGCTCCCACAGGGTGTTGCCTCTGAAGACCACCTTGATGAGTTCTGTATGAAAGTTTACAGAATGACCCTTATCTTACTTGACATTTAATTAATGTTCTACGAGTGTGAAATATTCAGATTTTCCCTTGACATTAACTTCTTCCAAGAAGCTAGGTCCCCAGATGGTTTTTGATTATACTTGAGAAGTGTCTTGACTGTACAAGTGAGATTATAAGTAGGTGAGCTTTATCATGGACAAGAGTTGTGTTTAAAAATATGTGGGATGTCTAAACCACATTCCTTAGGATGAGTAACTTCTAGCAGACAGTTGCAGCACTAAAGGAAAATAGGAATCTTGGTAAGCTATTTCTAGAAAGATTATCTCAGTATGCTGCCAGAGAAATGCTGGCCACCATCAGAAAGAGACTCAAAAGTAAAAAACAAAAATACTCCTCCCTAATCTTTATGCTGCTTTGTATACTGATGGCCCTGAGAAATAGATACCACAGCTGGTGCTCAAAGATGTGATAGCATTAACAAAGATATTTAAAATCATCTGTAGCTTTGTGAGGTATTTCCTGTTTGAGATGCTGGGATACCATTTAGTGGTCCCCATGCATACTGGACAAGTACTTTATCACTGAGCCATCCCCAACTCCTCTCTTTTTTGTATATGTATGGAGAGAGTAGGAGGAGATTGGGGATTAAACCCTGAGCCTTCACACTACATTTCAGCTGTACTCCTTCTCTAAGTCCCGTGAAATTTTTTTTTTTTCTTAATTTTATTAGCCAGGGGTGGTGGCTCATGCCTGTAATCCCAGCACTCGGGAGGCTGAGGCAGGAGGATTGGTGTAAGTTTGAGACCAGCCTGGGCTACAAAAGTGAACTCAAGGCCAGCCTCAACTGCATAGCGAGACCCTGTCTCAAAAAGACCAAAAAAAAAAAAAAAAAAAAAAAATTTTTTTTTTTTTTTTTTTTTTTTTTTTTTTTTT
>PVJA010037852.1:6282-20209 GCA_004027025.1 Myocastor coypus
TTTTTTTTTTTTTTTTTTTTTTTTTTTTTTTTAAACTTTAGTTTTTATTTTCACTACTTTTTTTTCACCATTTTTTTGTGTCTGGTTCAGGGTCTCACTATGCAGCTCAGACTCATAGTGATCTTCCTGCTTTCAGCCTCCCCAGTTCTGGGATTACAGGCATGTGTCACCACCCCTAGACTCAGTTGCCCCCTCAGTGGGGTGCGGCTGGTTGGTGCGGCATGCTACTGGGGATCAAACCCTGGTCCCTACACTTGACAAAGCAGGCAGTTTGTCTGCTGAGCTAACTTTTTCCGGAATCAGGGATCAAACTCAAAACCTTGCACTTGCCAGGCAAGCTCTTGTGCCCCTGAGCTTCCTTCCTGGCCTCATGCTGAGCTATCTCCTTGGCCCTTGTTTTGTTTTTCTTGAGACAGGTTCTCTGTAATCTTGACTGGCTTCAAGCTCTTGGTGATTATCCTTTGGAAATACTGGAACTTCCAAGTTGGGTTCAAATTTGCTCTTACCCTTAAAGAGAAGGGAACTACTGCTTGTGTTTGCCTTCTGTGTGAAGGTATTAGGGTTTCCTACACTGGCTTTTTCCTGTCTGTGACGCCCCCCCACCAAGAAGAAGGTGAAGTTTGTTGGAGCACCTTGCTTCTGCCCAGGATCCCTGTGGTAGTAAGCAGATGAGGAGAGAAGGGAGAAGCCTTGGCTCTGCTCTTCCCACCTTCCAGCTTGCTCATCTGCACCTTGCCTAGCAGGATCTCACTGTCCAGACCAGGGCCACCACATAGCATACCTTCCCAAGAGGAATCACCCGAGTTCATCCTTCAGGCCTTGCAGTTGTATTGAAGTGTGTTTGAGTGGTCAATAGCTGTTTGTTAAAGCGGAGAGAGCAAATTAGATATGCAAAAATAGAAATCTTTGTTGTTGCTTTTGAGACAGAGTCCTGTCTCTAAAAAGTCATTGTGTTGCCCAGGCTAGCAGCAAGCTTGTGATCTTCCACTTAGCCCCTCAGAGTGCTGGGATTGCAAGTGTACACCACTAGTCCCTGTTGCCTTTTTTTTTTAAAACAGGGTCTCACTATGCAGTTGAGGCTGGCCTTGAGCTCATTTTTGTAGCACAGGCTGGTCTCCAACTCGCACCAATCCTCTTGCCTCAGCCTCCTGAGTGCTGGGATTATAGGCGTGAGCCACCACGCCTGGCGTCTCTGTTGCTTTGTATATTGGACTTGCATTTTTTTTTTCCTGGGCAGGGTTTCACTGTGCACCTCAAACTCCTGGTGATCCTCCTGTTGTCAGCCTCCCTATTGCTGGGATTACAGGCCTGTGCCACCATGACTGGACTCCATCACCAGTTCATCTGCTAGGGCTAAAACCCTGGCCCCTGCACTTACCTAAGCAAGCGCTTGGTCTGCTGAGCTATCTTACCAGCCTTGGGCTTGCATATTACTGTGACACTAACTAGTTGAATGAGTTTGCTGTGTTAGAACAGAATTCAGGAAGTGGCGTGGGTTTGTTAACTGACTTCCTCAATTCAGCTGGTCTGTTAATAGAAGCCTGAGTGGCTATGGGTGATTGCAAGTGCTCACTGAGCTGCCATTGTGCAGCAGATCCCAGGAACCAATGAGAAGCCAGATAAGTGAATTCTGTACCTTAGGTCTGTGGATGACTTGTTTAACTGTGTTGTGCTGAACTGAACTTCTTGGTTTTACTTTCTTCTCATATTGGTGCAAGTGCCAGTCCAAGTCCTTAAGAGAAGAGTCCGGGTTGAAGAGTTAAACTAAAATATATTAATATGTTAATTTTAATTATATAAACATTAACTTATGTATATGTATACTTATGATATGTATGCTTACGATAACATACCAGTCAGTGAGCAAGAGCCAGAGTTAGGGGTAGCACAGGAAGGGTGCTGAGTAGTCCTTAACCTTGGCCACAGTGGCTCCAGCTCCTGCATGCCTGCTGTGTGGCCTTAGGCTAGTGTTGAAGATTCGTTTGTTTTGCCAGGACCCAGGTTCGAACTCACAACCTTGCACTTGCCAGGAGGGTACTTGTGCCATGGAGCTATCTCCCCAGCCCTGTGATTGCATTTCTGTCAACTTGCTTCACCTGTGATGTGGCCTAATGATTGACAGATAATATGAGCAAAAGCTAGCCTCATCTGGCGTGGTGGCACACGCCTGTTATCCTAGCACTTGGGAGGCTGAGGTAGGAGAATCAGTGTGAGCTTGAGACCAGCCTGGGCTACAAAAGTGAGCCAGCCTAAACTGCATAGCGAGACCCTGTCTCAAAAAGAAAGAAAAAAAGAAAGGTAGGCTTTGTGTCCAGTATCTGCGCTGTATCTGTAAAGCAGCAGTAACAGTATCTCAGGAGGCTGGGCAGCTTGTATATGGAACAGCCAGTCTAGTTTGGGAAGCATAGTGTTGGTCTTGGAAAGGTTCCAATTGGGAGTTATATGACCATATTTTCTTTGTTATTCATTTGTTTATTTTTTTGTCTTTCTGAGGCAAGGTCTCAGTATGCGGTTCAGGCTGGTCTTGAGCTCATTTTTATAGCCCCAGCTGGTCTCAAACTCACACCAGTCCTCTTGCCTCAGCCTCCCAAGTGCTAGGATTACAATAGTTCTTTATTAAAAATGGATTTTGTATGTAAATTATATTGATAAAAATAAAATCCAGCCGGGTGTGGTGGCGCACGCCTGTAATCCCAGCACTTGGGAGGCTGAGGCAGGAGGATCGGTGTGAGTTCGAGACCAGGCTGGGCTACAAAAGTGAGCTCAAGGCCAGCCTGAACTGCATACTGAGACCCTGTCTCAAAATAAATAAATAAATAAAAATAAATAAAATCCAATCCAATAATTAGGTAAAAGCCAAAAGTCACCACATAATTGTCAGAATCCCTTCTTTGTTCTTGCCTCAGTCCAAGAAATCTAAACTTACAATCCTAAAAACACATTATTAGAATTCCACCAAGTTAAGTCCAGTCTACCACTCCCAGCGCAACCCACGGTGATAACAAAGACATTAAGGCATATATATTATCGGGGAGCCAAGGGGCCCTAAATCCAGCCATGATGATAGCTTTCTGGAACAAAGAGCGACCCAGGGCTGCACTTGGGTTTTATTCAGTAGAGAAGGGGGAGTGGCTTGAGAAAGGGAATTGTGGGAAGAAGGTGAGCACTGTGATCTGGGCTAGGTAGGAGGCCTGCATTCACCTCCTCCATATTCAGAGGATATGCAGAGGAATTTACTTATATTATGCTATTGAGATAGTATCTGATATTTTGGGGGGCTGATGGCTTCAGCTTTGATGTGTAATCTTTCAAGCCCCAGGAAGTCATAGAGCCTCTATCTCAAGGCTCGATCCCAGCTGGCAGTACGGAGCATTGGTTTTTTGTCCTGGTGCATATTGGAGAGCAGCAGGTGTGGTTTATCGGGGAAACACTCATGCCATCTTCAAAAATTACCACCAGCACCTCAGCTAGACCAATACACATTGCTTGAGGCCAATTGAAAGGATAATGAGAAGTCCTAGCTAGCTCTGTACATTGCAATACAAGGAAACAGGATCAGGCTCAGTCAAAATGGAGACATTTGCTCTTCTTTCAAGGGGAGCTGCTTAAGCAGGCCTTCACACCTAATAACATCCTTCCAAAATACTCAGTGCATACTTTGCAGACATAAAGTTGACCTCCACTTTTCATTCAAATGAATGTCACGTGCAGATGCAGCTCACTGCTTAGTGCTGCAATAAAGATCCTAAGGACAAGAAATAAGACAAATGAGGGCTGGGGAGATAGCTCTGTCACACAGGTGCCTGCCTGGCAAGGGCAAGGTCGTGAGTTCAAACCCCAGTCCCACAAAAAAATAAAAATAAAAAAATAAGACAAAAGGGAACTAGTGAGAGAACAGAAACTAAAGTGGTGAGTCAAGGATATAGCTAAGCGGCACAACCCCTTCCTGGGAAGTACAAGGTCCTGAGTTTGATTCCTGATTAAAAAAAAAAAAAACACCTGAATTGGTACATTGAGTAGGAGAATTAGGCATATAGATTCCAGCCCAGTAAACGCAGATGTGTCTTCACAGTAGAAGACAGCCCAACTCTGGAGAATTTGGAAGGACATGCTGGCTGTAATGCCCTTGACACTGGGATTATTTTGAGGTGGGCTCACTATGTAGTCCAGCCAGCCTTGAACTCTAGGCCAGGCTGGCCTTCAATTTGAGGTCTTCCTGTCCCAGCCTCCCCAGTACTGGGATTACAAGATCACTACCACGCCCATTAAAACATTGTTTTTTTTGTTTTGTTTTTGTTTTTTTTTTTTTGTCTTTTTGAGACAGGGTCTTGTTATGCAGTTGAGGCTGGCCTTGAGCTCACTTTGGTAGCCCAGGCTGGTCTTGAACTCGCACTAATCCTCCTGCCTCAGCCTCCCAAGTGCTGGGATTACAAGCGTGCGCCACCACGCCTGGCTCATTGGGTTTTTTTGTTTGTTTGTTTGTTTGTCTTTTTTGAGACAGGGTCTTGCTATGCAGTTCAGATTGGCCTTGAGCTTAGTTTTGTAGCCTAGGCTGGTCTCAAACTTGCACCAATCCTCCTGCCTCAGCTTGGCAAGTGTTGGGATTACAGGGTGCACTACCATGGCAACACATTGGTTTTGAGGAGAGTTTGTTGAATGGATGGGCTCAGTCTAGGGTAGAGATTGGACCTGGTACTCAGCTACCTCCCCAGCCCCCCCTTTTTTTAAAATTTAATATTTTTATTGTATAAATTTAACAATGGTTATATTACATATTTTCAGATTGATCAAACAATTAAACATTCACACATTCAATCAACGTTTTTTTTTTTCTTTTCCCCTTTCTTATTTTAAAAGTTGACACATTGCATATTGTCCTCACAATAGTTCTACAGAGCACAGTGTGTGGGTATGACCCACCACCCTATTGATGTTGCTAAGAAGAAAAAAAAGAAAAGGAAAGAAAAAAAAAAGCATAATTACAATGCATGAAACACAGAGCGAGATTGGTGAGATGGTGAGATGAGCTTTAGGAGGCTTAGATCAATAGCTTCCAATATTACAAGCTTCACTGGTGGCCCACTGCAATTGCAGAACATTTGACTGTGTATGCATCTGCTTCCTTTTGTTTATTTTTAGGTGGTGGGGTTTTTTTGTTTTTGTTTTTGTTTTTGGTAGCAGGGTCTTGCTATTTAGTTCAAGCTGGCTTTGAGCTTAATACATAGCCCAGGCTGGTCTCTGTCTCAAACTCACAGTGATCCTCCTACCTCAGTCTTCTGAATGCTAGGATTAGAGGTATGCACTACCTTACTCAACGGAGATGCCTTTGTAACTCTAGAGAAACAGAATGGGATGTCTGTAACAGTGGGGGGATCTGAATTCTTAGCAGCTGATTTGAGAAGGTACTTCAGCCTGTTCAGGTTGGTCATTTTGTTCCTTGAAGGAAAAATTTGGCCGGGCTTGATGGCACATATCTGTATTACCTGCATTCTGGGAGGCCAAGGCAAGAAGATCACAAGTTAAAGCCCCGTTTGTTTGGGCAATATAGGAAGACACAAGTTCAACAATTTAAAAAGATTAGGGGGTGGGGGCTGGGGAGATAGCTCCGTGGCTCAAGTGCCTGCCTGGCAAGTGCAAGGATGTGAGTTCAAATCCCAGTCCCACAAAAAAACTTAAGATTAGGAGAGGGAATTAAGGGGCTCGGTGGGATGGCTCAGTGGTCTAAAGCGCCTGCTTGGGAAAGCTTGGGTGGCTTCAGGGACCGCAGTTCGATCCCCTGCACCACATGCTGTGCCAGCCCTGCCCTTGGGGCAGGCTGAGCCGGCCATAAAAATGAGTGAATAAACAAATAAAGGTTCTGAAACAAGAAAATAAATAAATAAATAAATAAATAAATAAATAAATAAATAAATAAATAAATAAAATTAAAAAAAAAAAGGAGAGGGAATTAAAAAGGGTTGGGGTGAAGGCCTGAGAGACGTAGCTCAGTGCAAAGGCTGCCAGATGTGTGATTTAATTCCTGGCGCAGGGTTGGCTGCATATATCTGTGAGGAGGGAGGATCCCAGGAGGGGTGGGCCAATATCCATCTTTGGGCTTAAGTGCTGGTCTGGTGGAGGAAGTGAGAGCATCCATTTCTCTTCTGTACTGTTGTCCTCGTGTTGGGGCAGTGTCTTAGTTACTCTTCCCTTGTTGCTGGGACAAATACCTGACACCCAAAATGAAGGAAGGAAAGGTTTATTTAGCTCACAGTTACTAAAGGTTTCAATCCATATTTGGCTGGCTCCAAGGCTGAGAGGCACATGGCAGAGAGCAACAATATGATGACTAAGGCAACAGAGCAACCAGGGGAACAGAGAGCTACAGCAATCATGGCAGCAGAGCAACAGCTCTAGTCTGTCTCTGTCTTTACATCAGGCTCTCTGCCTTAGCATATCCACCTCAGGCCACACCTATAGTCTCAGCAGTACTCAGACCATAATCCCAATGGTAGTAAAACATGTAATCCCAGTGGATCATCATTCAAGTCTCAAACTCTAGAAGTCCCCGCCCACGATTGCATGAGGCCTTGGGGGGACAACTAGACATAAACCATAACAGGCAGCCTCTTCTGGCTTTCCTGACTCTCAGTTCTGATGCTCTGATGGGGGTTAAGGGGTCAGCAGACCCAAGTTTGAGGAATTGTACTTTGGTGTGGGCGGAGCTCATTTCTAACACTGCCCCTTCACACCAGTCCAGCATGCTCACCGCTGGAGGCCATAGTGTCATGAGAAGCAGCTCCACTTTGCCCCTGTTGTCAGGTATGCTTTCCCCCTAGAGTTGTATAGACCAAGTACCTTCATCTTATCCCAATCCCTAAATTAAGATCACATGGGTCAGGGAGATAGCTCAGGGGTACAAGTGCCTGCCTGGCAAGTGCAGAGTCCTGAGTTTGAACCCCAGTTCCACCAAAAAGAAAATAATAATCACAAAAATAGTCCTGTGGTTTCCTGAGGTGCCCAGGATACAAGGTCTTACTCTGGAAGTGAGCTGTTAAACATGGTGCAGTCAGTATCTGCTTTCTTACATGTCTTCATTTTATTTTATTTATTTATTTATTTATTTAGTCTTTTTGAGACAGGGGCTCGTTATGCAGTTCAGGCTAGCCTTGAGCTCACTTTTGTAGCCCAGGCTGGTCTTGAACTCGCACCGATCCTCCTGCCTCAGCCTCCCAAGTGCTACGATTACAGCTGTGAGCCACTACTCCTAACTAGGGTGACTTAGATTTCAACTCTTTTTTTTGTTTTGTTTTGTCTTTTTGAGACAGGGTCTCACTGTGTAGTTCTGGCTGGCCTTGAGCTCACTTTTATAGCCCATGCTGGTCTCGAACTCACACCAATCCTCCTGCCTCAGCCTCCCAAGTGCTGGGATTACAGGTGTGCACCACCACTCCCGGCAGATTTCAACTCTTACAATTATCACTGTTAATGTTCCCAAGAAGCCCACTTAACAGTGATTGAAAATTTAGGAGTCACTGCATTGACTAGATGTCTGCTGAGCTTCCCACCTGTACACAGACCTGGCAGGGACTAGATGGACAGACACATCTAAAAGTGCCTCCGAGAAGCCAGGCTGACCTGCCTCTCCCCTGTATGTTAGGTTTCAGAGCACCATCCAGGTGAGCAGGCTGCTGGACCTCATCAACCGCAGCAAGATGGCCAGGTGCAGAGGACGCTTTGTCTGCCCAGTGATCCTGTTCAAAGGCAAGGTAAGGCCCCCACATTTCATGCGCGGAGGCCCCCTTCTGGAATATCTGGCTTGAACAAAGCATCAGTGCTTGTTTGCAGCTAGCCAAAGGTTGGGAGCTCTGGGATACCTGGTGCTGAGGAAAGTAGGCTAGAGAAACAGTCCTTCAGATTAAAGAGTGACCTCAGGGAGAAAAGGGTGCTGCTGTGAGGGGCCCCTGTCCTGTGTTCTGGAGCTGGCTTTCAGTTCAGATCCTGGCTCTGCTATTTCCTTCTTTCACAAGGCTTCAGTTTCCTCTTCTATCAGATGTGTGTAATAATTATAACTATGTCAAAGTTTACAGAGTTGACTAAATCAAAGAAGATACTTTGTTGATGTTTGTTCACTATTTTGATCACATTCTTGTTTATTTTGGATTTTTGAGGTAGGGTCTTGTGTAATTTAGGCTAGCATTGAGTTCACGGTTAGCCTCAAGCCTCAGCCTTCTGAATGCTGAGACTACAGGCCTATGTCACCATTCCTGGTGAACCTTGTATTTATTGTGTATGTATTTGATGTAGGTCCCTTTCAGACCATGAGATATGGTTGACCTGTAAAACAAACACTTCTTCCCTTCATGGAGTTTTCCTTCTAGTGGCTGTGGTTAATGTTCCCTAACTGGGCCTCATTTTGCCTGCCATAAGGGGGCAGCCTCACACAAAATGAAACAAAGGCTACAGTGGTTGAATAATTTCCCCAGGTTTAGTTTGCACCTAATAGAGTGGTGGTTTGGACCCATCTCCATAGTTGAGAGTTGCATTGGGGTGGGTGTTACCAGGAGAACTCAAGAAAGGGGCCAGTGGTGTGGCCCGACCGATCAGTGGCCTCCAGGGAGCATGATGTGGCCAGTCCCATGTTGGGGACATGTAGGGGAGCTGGGAGGCCTCTGGCTAGAGAAGAGCGTGCACGTAAGAACGGAAGTCATACCACCTGTGTTTCCCAAAGCAGTGTGAGAATTGGCTTGTAAAAAGTATTCCCTGTAGAGCCGGGCGTGGTGGCTCACGCCTGTAATCCCAGCACTCAGGAGGCAGAGGCAGGAGGATTGGTGCAAGTTCGAGACCAGCCTGGGCTGCAAAAGTGAGCTCAAGGCCATCCTCAACTGCACAGCGAGACCCTGTCTCAAAAAGACAAAAAAAAAAAAAAAAAAAAAAAAGTATTCCCTGTCTCCTGAGAATAAGAGACGCAGGACTGACATGGGGCTGAGGCAGGAGGCTCACAGCTTCAAGTCCTGCTGGGATGACTTAGTGCTGTAGCCAGACCCTGTCTCCCAGCCAAAAATAAAAAGGACAGGGAATGTACCTCAGTGTGAAGGCCCTGGGTTCAGTCCCCAGTACCACCAATAAAAAAAAGGAAAGAAAAAGAAAGATCCTAAGTTTGTCCTCACTTCCACTGACCACATTTAAAAGCACATCCAGGTCTGTGGACATGGGCAGGGTCCAGGCCCAGAGATGTCCTGTAGCGGGTCTTTGTCCCCTCAGTGTTCCTTTGGTTTCAGTGGAATATGAGTAAGGAACTTGGCTGAGCTTACTTGGAAAATTTCTGGAGCTTAGTCTGGACAGGAGGTCAGCACTTAAGTGTTAGGTGGGCCTGGGCCAGCAGATTTAGAGAAATGGCCCTGGATTGCTACCAAAGCTTAGTCTAAGGAAGTGGTGGCCTTTTCAGAAGCCACAGGGGCTGTGTCATTAGTTCTCCTTTCTTCTGCCCCATACCAGGTGGTGCAGTGCCATTTCATGTCTTTTGGTTTGCCCCAGTCCATCAGCACTGATTCCCTGCCACCTACTGCCCGCTGCAGTTGTGTAGGAAATACAGCACCATGTACTTCCTGTCTCTGCCTCTCTCTACTTCCTGTTGGCCTCAGGGGCAGCAGCCTTGTCACCCATCCTACAGGTCCGAGCTGAATGAGCAGCATTTTAAGTATGCTCAGTAGGAGGTACTGCCCTAGGTGCAGCTGCTGCGCTTAGGAGGCCGGCTCCTGGAGAGACTGGTGCAGATGGCAGTGCCTGAAGCTGGAGTCGTGGACAAGGAGCTCTGAGGCAGGCTTGCCAGCTCAGCAGTTTAGTGAGACTTTGACTCAGAAGGGCTGGAGATGCAACTCAGTGCAAAGACTATGTGTTTGACTCCTGATTCTGGTACAGGATAGGGGACAAAAAAGCTCTCAACAGCCAAAAAGAGGCTATGTGTCCTCTGAGAAGATCTCACAGCTATATGGAGGAGGGCAGGGCCTCTGAGAAGATCTCACAGCTATATGGAGGAGGGCAGGGCCTGTGCTACAGCTGAGCTACACAGGGGCACAGCCCAGAGGCGTGTGAGCAAGAGGCCCTGGGAGAGCGAGACTCCAGAAGGCAGATGTGAACAGCATGAAACACTGAGTTCCGGCCGTTGGCGCCTCACCTCCTCCCTCCCCCTACAGGGGTTTCCACCCCCTCTTGGAGCAGCACATGCTTCCTTCCCTCCAACAGAAGAGAATGAGGTCCTGTAGGACCTTGTATCTCCAGGTTACACCCCACTCAGAAGTGAGCTGCCTGCCATAGTGCCTTCCAGCCCCTGCATACACTAGTGTAGTAGGTTCTCCCACCCTTTAGCTGAACGCTCCTTGCCCCACGGCAGCTCCTCAAATGGCTGTTTAAAGGTGTGGCCTTAATGTTACGAATACTGAGGTTCTTACAGTTTGCTGGTATCTAGGATTCCAGTATGGCATGATCTCTTCAGTGATAAGGAAAAAGAATATTCATGCAGGCAGTATAACTAAGGTAGAGCACTTCCTCGTATGCACAAGGCTCTGAGCTCCATCCCCATTATAGGAAGGAAAAAAACTAAGCACAGTAATATGGGGGAGTTTACTGCATCCCCAAGGTATAACACATATGCAGCATCCTCCAGGTCTTTCCCAGTGCCTTGAATGTGGGGAGTCTCCTTGGATAGAAATTCTGGGCTGAGCTCCAGGTTCAGAGATGTCCTTCAGCCTGGCCCACACACCACCACATGGGAGGTGGGAGGCCCTGGTGTCCTCCTGTGCCTGCCTCAGGAATCTGACTGAGGATGCTCTGTCTCCAGCATATTTGCAGGTCAGCCACACTGACTGGATGGGGGGAGTTGTATGGACGCTCTGGCTACAACTACCTTTTCTCAGGTGAATATTGAACAGTGCTTGGGTTTGAGATGACTCACTCAGGAGAGTCCCACAGTGGTGTAGCAGAGGGTGGGGGCGAGTTCATTAGACCAGAGCAACCTTTCAGTGAGGACTAAGGGACCCATGAAGTCACTTGAGAGGGAAGTAGAATGCTAGACAAGCAGGGTGCATGAAGAGTCAGCTGTGAGGCTTGCCCTTGGG
Source organism: Myocastor coypus (assembly GCA_004027025.1). Taxonomy (NCBI): domain Eukaryota; kingdom Metazoa; phylum Chordata; class Mammalia; order Rodentia; family Myocastoridae; genus Myocastor; species Myocastor coypus. Next base: position 17,376 of record PVJA010037852.1, read on the forward strand.
GTGGAGGCTCTCCCTTGAGTGGGCTGGCAGCTCAGCCTATACCCTGAGCTACCTTGGGGGGTACCCCAGAAGGAGCCCTATGCTGGCAGCCTTAGTTCTGACTGACTGCTTTCTCTGGCAGGGGGTACCGATGACACCTCTGCATATGTGGAAGATGTCACAGAGGAGGACTGCGCTCTTCGGTCAGTGCTGGGTCCCTGCAGCCAGGAACTGGGCTTGGGGTGGGCTGTCTGACCATTGGAGGTCTTGTGCACTGGCACCATTTTCACCCTGGTCCACACATATGGCCTGGTCTTTCCTCTCATCCATAAGGTTGAAAGAGTGAGGTTAGGGCGCCGGGCGTGGTGGCGCACGCCTGTAATCCTAGCACTCGGGAGGCTGAGGCAGGAGGATTGGTGGGAGTTCGAGACCAGCCTGAGCTACAAAAGTGAGCTCAAGGCCAGCCTGAACTGCATAGCGAGACCCTGTCTCAAAAAGACAAAAAAAAAAAAAAAAAGAAAGAGTGAGGTTAGTCCATCCAGGAGCTTCCTCCCGTGCCACCTGCAGCCAGGACCAAGGCTCATAAGATTCTCAGGGGGAGGTCTCGCTTCAGCCTCCTGGTCTCCAGGCCGAGAACGGCCCACACAGTTACGTTTGTTTCAGAGCCCATCCAGTATGAAGTGTGCACCTGCCACCCCACAGTTATCTATACATAGCACTTCTGGTGCAGGGCACAAGTTGAGGACTGTCACCCCCATAGAGGACACAGGGAAGACACCTGTGGCAGTGAGAAGCCTCCCAAAAAGCTTGATATAGCACATATTCAAGTTTCTAAAGGAGGCAGTGGGCTACTTGATACTCTTCTACACCCTCCCTTTTTTTGTGGGACTCGGGTTCAAACTCATGACCTTGCACTTACCAAGCAGGTGCTTGTGCCATGAAGCTATCTCCCCAGCCCCCGCCCCCCTTTTCAGCCTGTCTTGGGGGGTGTGGGGCTGACATAGCATGTGGTCCCAGGGATCAAACCTCGGTCCCTGAGGTTGCCTAAACTTGCCTAAGCAGGCACTTTAGGCTGCTAAGCTGTCTTGCCAGCCCTCTTCTACCCTTTTTTTTTTTTTTTTTCTGTCTTTGAGACAGGGTCACTTATGCAACTCAGGCTGGCCTTGAGCTCACTTTTGCAGCCCAGGTTGGTTTCAAACTGCACTGATCCTCCTGCCTCAGCCTCCCAACTGCTGGGATTACAGGCATGCACCACCATGCCGGGCTCTCCCTTTTACCCTTTTAAAACAACAACACTCAGTTGTAGTGACCCATGCAGCCCTATAATCCTACCATTATGGGAGACTGAGGCAAGAGGCTGAATCACAAGTTCAAGCCCAACCTGGGTGACTTAGCAAGATCCCATCTCCCAAGAAAAGGTCTGTAGGGCTGACCAAATAGCTCAGTGGACTGAAGTTCAGGGGCCTGGGCTGTTGAGACCATTTGAGACTGTGTGCGATGGTACACTCCTATAATCGCAGCTCTTGGGAGGCTGTAAACAGGCAGATCACTGAGTCCAATTTAGTAGTGAATCTCATCTAGTAGTGAGACCCTGAACACCCTGTGGACCCTTCCCTTGGAGAAAAAAAAAAGGTCCGGAGATGTAACTCAATGTGAAGATTACGTTCAACCCCAAAAGCCACAAAAACAAACCCCCTATAGGTTATTTCCGAAAAGCTCTTTGGCATGACCAGTGCCACACGGGGCATTTTTAACTAGTGCTGAGCAGCTGTGGAATGGGCAGCAGCACCATGTGAGGTGATCTGCCTGTACTGTGCCTCCTGGGTTCTGCCTGCTGGTCCCAGGACCCCAGGAAGCCCTGGGAGCCCTGGCTCTGACTCCTCCCCCAATGTCAGGTGTCCTCGGCCCCACTCCCTCTTTAGCACACTTGTTGGTGAGGAGGATGCAGAGACAAAGCAGTGGGCATTAAGAAAATGTGATTGTTGCAGTTGGTTCTTTCTACTCTGCCTGTGCCTGCATGCCGATCTGAAGGTTGTATGGGGATTAGAACTGCGATCGCTCACTCCTTGCATGTAGAGGGAATTCATTGCTGGGGTTTCATTTCATAGTCTGTTGACAAAAGTTTTTTTTGTTGTTTTGTTTTGTTTGTCTTTTTGAGATATGGAGTTCAGGCTGGCCTTGAGCTCTCTTTTATAACCCAGGCTGGTCTCGAACTCGCACCTATCCTCGTGCCTCAGCCTCCCGAGTGCTGGGATTACAGGCGTGCGCCACCATACCCGGCTACAACAAAATAATTCTTAAAGATCTATCTGCCCAAGATTTGCAGGCTGTCAGATTGTGAGCAAGACATGTGGATAGCAGCGGTCCTCCAGGATGGCAGGGAGGAAGGTGGTCAGCTTCAGTGGAAGCTCGAGGACTCTCTGTGCTCACTCACTGCTTTTGGTGGCACTCAGATCATTGGCATCTTCTGGCTTCATGCCAAGCAATGCCAGCAAACACTTTCTAGGTTCCTTTGAAATATGTCCCAGAGATGGGGTAACCTAGAAAGTTACCTCCCTGTGCCTCTGTCTTAGTTACTTTTTACTCCTTGCTGGGACAAATACCCAACACCCAAAATGAAGGAAAGAAAGGTTTACTTAGCTCACAGTTTGTGGAGGTTTCAGTTCATATTCGGCTGGCTCCAAGGCTGAGTGGCACATGGCAGAGAGCAGTAATTCATGGTGGTGGAACAGTGACAAAATGGTGACAGTCAATCGACCGACCAGGGCAGCAAAGAGCAACAGCTTTAGTCTGTCTCTCTGTCTCTCTCTTCTTTTTTTTTTTTTTTTTTTTTTTTTTTTTTTTTTTTTTTTTTT
>PVJA010037853.1:0-20121 GCA_004027025.1 Myocastor coypus
TATATATATATATATATATATATATATATATATATATATATAATTTTAATACAGAAGTTTTAAAAATTTCTTTACATTTATTGTGTTTCTAGCACAGCATTTCCATGAAGTATGACATAAAATATTAATGCCTTTTTTAAAATCTCAAATTCTTTCCAAGATTTTTTTAATTCTTTCTATGTGCCCCCAAAAAAGGTTTCTCAAGCTTAAATACACAGCTAAATCTGAGGTTTTTGTGTGTATATAAAATTAATTCCTGCACAAGAGAGATAGCTCAGCAGACTAAGCGCTAAGTGCCTGCCTAGTCAAGCTCAAGGTCCGGGGTTCAGTCCCCAGAACCACATGTGTCGTTGGCCCTGCCCCCGAGACCCAGGGGTTTGGTGGCGCACGCCTGTAATCCCAGCACTGAGGAGGCTGAAAATAGAAGGATCCCTACGAGTCCGAGCTGCGTAGTGAGAACCTGTACCAAATACATTTCTAAAGAATTAAATTAAAAAATAAATTCCTAAAGTGCTTATTTTTAAAGGTAGATGAGAGTTTACTTGATAGAAGTTAAATAGGAAAATCCACACTGAAGCTGTCATGGCAAACAAATTAGACCTTTTCAGAGGATCTACTGATTCCCAGAATCACGTAAGCAGATGGCAGGGAGAGGAAGTCAGGAAGTTTTCATACCAACGTGTGTGCTGCATCGAATCACAGGGCACTCACTTGCATAGGCATTCGGCCCGGCGGATGGTACCCACGGTGATGCGCACGCGCTGCCTCCAAGCCTGTCCCAGAGCCTCCCGGAAGCTGTCGGTCAGCCAGTAGGGGCCACTCACGGCTTGCTGCTGAACCTGGAGAGCCTGAGCGATTCCTCAGCCTTCGTGCTGCCGGTAGCCCAGAGCTGGTGAAGCTTTCTTTAGCTTCGCCAGACCTTGCTGCTGTGGAGAGCATGGAAGGAGTTGTTGCTGTATTTGTGGTGTAATTATATAGAGATTAATCTGTGCTATTACAACACTTAGATCATTCTGTAGTAGTCTACACCAAGAAATGAGAATTTAGCCACTTAATAATGAGAGTTTTAATATGCCAGTAGGCCAGTATTTTTAAGTTCTTGATTATTGATGCTGATTGTATTTCAACTGAGAATAGAGGTGTCTATGATTAAAAATTCAAAGTAATTATACTGTTGCATTTTAGTTTAAAAATACAAGAATTGCCAATATCAAAACTTTTAGAAATTTAGTGTAGTTGTCATTTTGGTGATTCTTAGAAAAACAAGTGTGTCTGTTTCTTGAAAATGTACTAAAGTTACTTCAAACTTAGGTGAGATCTGTGTCTTCATTCACTCCCCGGTGAGGTGCTGGCAGCTCCGACGTCAGCATCTTCCCTGTGACCCATGTCCAGATCCCTGCAGGAAGGCTGATCCTCTGTTGGAAGCCTGGTGCTTCTCTGTGGTTTATTTCCTGCAGGGGGTGGGGGTGCAGTTCTTAAGACCCTTCTGGTTTAAAGTATACTAACATTTAGGTTGATAGCTATTTTAAATAAATAAAAATAGTCCAAACTCTTAATTTTTTTTCCATTCTTTCACATATACTTATCATGCAATGTTGGCTCCCCTCTGCTTGGAGCCATTTGTTAGAGCACCCATAACTTGTCCTCTCTCCTTGGACTTAAGATAGCCTGCATGCTCCCTGGAGATGACAGATGATAGCCAGAACGTCTCTGGGCATGTCCTGCTGGGGCAGAGAATTTCTGCCATCACTGGCTAAACTCAGTCACCATCTTCTAAGATAAACCCTCAACATAGAAAACACCAGCCTTTGTGTATTGGCTCCTGGTTAAAGGGAAAAAACAAATGGTGAACAGGACATTTTAGATTAAAATCCCGCTCTGCTTACATGCCCAGGGTCAGGGTGGCTTCGAGGGCATCGCCTTCATGAGCACTGGTTTCTGCATTTCTACTTTGAGGAGAATGTTGTTGTGAAAATATCTTAAAAGCAGGCATGACCTTGAGGAACAAGCGGGTCATGGTTGTTCACAAGAAAACAGTAATATTTTCACTGTTTACATTTGTTCTTGGTGGGATCATCCTGTTCTTTGAGGATTTGTATGTGTATGTGTCCTTCCAAGGAGGATTAAAAAGTGGGTACTAAAAACAAAACAATAACACGGAGGTTTTCAATCTTGACTAAAGCCATGCCATTCACCCACTGTGTTATTATATCTCTTATGTGCTCAGTGTTAATTCAGTGAACATAATAGCGATGGACAGTAGATGCCACCTAGATGCCAACAAGAAGCTATCCTGGAAGGTCATGCCAGTGTGAGCTCTGTAGCTTAGAGCAGAATTGGGTATGAAAGTTTCCATCTTAAAATGTAGCATTGGTGGCAAGAATCTGGTGTGCCTTCAGGGCCTTCATTAGGCTCTGGAAAAAATCTGAAACATGAAGATGCCTGAGAGTTTACTGCAACAGTTTCTGAAAGTCCAGGTAGTCCAGATGTTTTTGAGAATGGATGGCCTTTCTTCCTCAGAATTTGCTTCGTGAGGGCCTTGTACCAATGGGGTCATCCTCATGGTGACCTTCCCCAGGGACCAACACACACGTACATTTAGGATGGGTCGTTATTCTTTGGTTTCTAAAGGAAAGAAAGAGGGTTTGTTTCCAGGGCTGGTCCATAAGTACATATATATTGCTTCCATAGAAATTCAGAAAATGAAATTAAAATATGAATTTTCTCATGAAATACTTACTGGTATGATTCTTATTTTTAAGAAGAAAACAACAAAAGAATGTGGCTTTAGGAGAATGCTGTAATGCAGTGCTTTACCTCAACCTCAACACAGTGGTGCAATGAAATAATGTAACTACAGCTAACCCACCGCATGGGCACCCCCTGCCCTTGGCTGCCTGGCAAGCGCAGGCAGAATTCCCTATGCACAGTAAGTTGCCAATAAATATGTGTTGGGTTACATCAAAGGAGCCCTGGTGGGATGAGGGGCAATTGGTGGCTGTGTAAGATGCCAGGTCACATTAGCAAGAGCTGAGGGGTCCTTGGGCACAGCTGGAGCACAGCTCTTGTGAGTTTTCATGTTACTTTCATGGATGCCTCTGGAAACAGAAAGTTGACACGTGACAAATAGCAACTTAGAAACTCAGATTTGGCAAATTGGCCCAACAGACTGGAGCAGGGGGAGATGAATGACATCACTTCCTTATTCCTGTTAAGTGAGATAAGCACGCTGTTCCCCTTTAATCTTACAAATGCTGTTGAATTGCTACCTTAAGTATTTGCTTTAAAAGTAAGTCTGAGGCTTTTTTTTACTTTTCTGCATATTGCTTTAAAAGTAATTCTAGTGTTATTTTCTTCAGTCTGCGTTCTCTCCCTGATTTGGTGGTGCCTTTTGGAATTCTGATCATTCTGTATGTAATATTAGGAACATAGATGACACAGTGGCATATTTTATTCATTCCCTCAACTGTCTTATAACAGTTTTCAGGACAGCAACGTACAAAGCACAGGTGCCCTTGTTCGGAATGCTTCTGGAAAGATCTTTATTGAACAGCAGGGGGTAAGGGATAAACAACGCATTCATTTTGATAAAGATGAAGATTAATTAACTCAACAACATTTAGCAGATTATCCTCTTGGCTCTTTTGCTGAAGACAGATTTGAACACTAGCTTCTAAAATCAATTCCTTTGCCCTCCCGCTCTTTTTACCCAAGCCCCAGGGTTTAAAGTCAGATTTTTAAAAACTGGCTTCTGTTGGGCTATTTTCCTTCATGTCTGTCACCAATATCTGACTGACAGGCTCGCTGAACAAGTGCACCAGCGGCCTGAATCTAGGGATGCTCAACCTAAAGGTTTGCTTCTTCCTTCCAGAAGAATCCGATTAGTACTTGTCCCGAGAGAAGCAGGAAAGTTCTGCTCGTAAGAAAACATTGGGCGTGGGGGGCAGGTGGCGCTGAGGTGGAGCCGCTGTGCAGCCCAGGGGCCTGGCTGACGTGGTCACCCGCTCCCTACAAGATGAAGAAGCCTTGCCCCGAGTGGCAGCTGCCATGCTGCGTGCTTGTCAGTGTGGCCACTGCAGCGGAAGGATGTTTGCAAGGCAAATGAAATGTAGTGGCAGATCAGGACAGAGCCGACGGGGCTGCCTGTGCTGAGGAGAAAGCAGAAACCGTGGTGGCTGTGGTACTTCTGTGAAGACGAAATACGTCACTGACTTGCGAGAGTCTGCATCAGTGAGAAGTGGGTCGCTGTTGTCAGTGTGGAGCAGCTCTCACCTGAGGGCACTGGCTCGGCGAGCTCGCCTGACAGGGGCAGCGAGCCGCCCAGCTTCACAGTGGTGCAGGTTGCCCTGGGTGTGGTGATGGCCCAAGGAAGATGGCACACTAGCCCCGCTGTCCCATTGATCTTTTGAGGAGTCTGAAACGGATCTTTTACCAATGATCAAATGAGTAGGAAGTTGTTTTTAGTGCGTCTATAAATAGAGATAAGTGTTTGCCATGGAAATCATGTGGCTGACTTTCCAATACATTATCATGGATTGACCTGATAAATGAGTAGAGTTTATATAACTTGTTAAATTTTCACCTCTGACTACTGAATTTCTGAAACTGGACTGTAAACAACCAGAAAACTTAAGACCAATGTGAACTGTTACCGTCATAACATAAAAATTATGTCATCTTGAAACTATCTATTTCTTCCTGGCTTTAAGTTGGGGATGTAATAAGCATGGGTAATGAAAAGAAATATAGCTTCTGTATTTAGGGTTATGGTGGTTATTGATGTCGTAGTACTTAGCAGATGAATCATAAAAATTCAGGGCATGTAATGGGATGTCTAAGGTCATCATCACTGAATATTGGCTAATTACATAAATGGTTTTCTCTAGGGTTTTAACAATAGCAAGAATTGGATTATAGAGGTCCTGTTTCTCATGAAGAACAGACTAGCTGTGCCTTATCTAATTTTAAGGAATAAATTTTCTTTCACCCTGATAAACTTGATTATGTGAATATTTTATGAGATTTAAAATGATATGACTTTTTAAGACTTGTGATTTCTTAAACATTTGTAGAATTACCAGAAGATCTGTATTTTGGAGAAGAAAACAAATATGTGTAATTGTTTGTTGAAAATTACTACTCCAAGCTGTTTACAGTGGGTGGGGCATGGCTGTAGGCCCAGCAAGCAGGGAGATCATGGGAGGATCATGAGTTCAAAACCCACCTGGATGACCTAGCTAGACTCAGCCCGAAAACAAAAGTCAACTGGAGGCCTCAGTTAAACACCCAGTATTGAAAAACAAAACAGGAAGAAGAAGAGATGGAAGATCATTTTTATGTAATGTTGAGAAGTATGTTTTTATTTATATAAATATTATTGACCCACAGCAAGTGACAAAACAATTATAAATTTTTATAAATGTGTTTATTGGAGGTAAGGAGTACCTTGTGGATTTCTACTAACAATCCTGTTAAACATTTATTTTAAAGCTTAAAGTATACTCAAAGCCAGGTGTGGTGGCACATGCCTGTAATCCAAACACTTGGGAGGCTGAGGCAGGAGGATCGGTGCAAGTTCAAGATCAGCCTGGGCTACAAAAGTGAGCTCAAGGGCAGCCTGAACTGTGTAGCAAGACCCTGTCTCAAAAAGACAAATAATAATAATAATAATAATAATAATAATAATAATAATAATATGCTCAAACTTTAGTAAGCACTACTTCTCACAAGCCGAGTTCTCTACTAAAGACATCTTCAGGTGTTAAGTAAGGCTGATTGCCACTGGAATAGCGTTTTCCTCTTGACATGGACCAGAGACTTTGCCCCTGCAAAAATCCCCATGTCTAGATATCAGTGTTCCTTTATTTCATTTTTAAAAATTCTAAATTAACTTTCCCTGTTTTTGTGTGTCTTCAAAAATAAAACAGAAATAAATGCAAAAGACAATGGATAATGCCTTCTACTTTTTAAAGGCCATTACTAGGTAAATATGTAAAATCATTTGAGCAGCCTCACTTGATACTGTAAATCTGTTGTGAATTATTCGCAACAATTGAATTGCGTGAGTAGTTATTTTCGACATAGGTAGGATTTCTGAGAAATACACAGTGTGATTATTTCTGACTAGATTGAAAGCTTACATTTGTATTATGGTATAAGTTAGTTATAAATTCTGTTTTATTGTATTCAGTTACATTGTTTTCATCAGGCAATTTATCACATGGGTGTATGTGAAATTTCTACATTTATTAAATTTCAGATTATGTATTTCAAGCCTGAGCAAAACTTACACATTTTTCCATAAGTATAGCTTCAAGTAAACAAGCAATTTTAGTTCTGAAAATAGCTTCTGCTTCTGTCAACATGTTGTTTATTTTTTCTCTGAGATAAAAAGTTCAGTTTTCTGATATTTGTACCGAGATAAAGTCAGTAAACAAGATTAATATAGTGTGGAAAAGGTTGTCAGCAGCCCCGGCAAAGGAAATAAGTTGCCTGTACATGGAGCATACCGTAAACTGAATAAAAGTGTCAGGTCCACCAGGAGATAATGTGATCATGAACCTCTAACAAAGCATGACATGGGCTCAGTAGGCTTTTCTCAGAGCCGCGGTGTAGAAAATGGATTACTGTGTTCCTGGGATACCCGCTGGAATAGCGTGGAAACCGCATCCTGGGCTGCATACAGGAGTGTCCTGGAGCAGAGCCACACGCCTACCTGCGGAGCCCAGACAGGGCCTCATCTATGTCATGTCCTATGCACACACATTCGCCAGCCTTGGGTTGCTTGAAATTCAAGGATACAGTGCTGGCATCCTCACTCCCGAAGGGACACAGGAAGAAACTCGTTTCTGAAAATGTTTTGCTCTGAGGCATGCTGTCGGCCTCTCTGTTGTTCTGGTCTGTTGGAAGGGCACCAGTACAATTCAAGAGTGGTCCTTTTCATTGTACCAGAGCCCCAGGGCCAGTCTGTTCCTGTAAGTTTGCGCTTTGGCCCTGGGCTGGTGGACTCATAGCTGCCCAGTACTGGGTTTTGTTCAGTTGGAGAACCTCTCTATAAGATAGAAATGTGAGATTCTTGAAAAAGCAAAGTGGCGTATAGTATCAAGAAAGTGCTTGAAGTACTCTTTATCAGGTGTCTAATTAGAAATAGGGCAAAGCGTCATTCTCTTTGGTGAAGGAAGGTTTCATTCTGTGTATATAAACCATTTCTCAGTTTGGGGAGAAACTATACCAAGGGCTATTCAGCAACTCCTTAACCTAAGTTGTTGTCTTCATTGAAGTTTGCACCCTGTGATGCATATAACGTGCACACTCAGAAATTAACTGTTTTGTGCAAAGATTATCTGCTCAACAGTGATCAAATTAAGTCTTATTTTCATGTAAAAATAGACACATGCACACAGTTTTGACTCTTTCTTACAAATGGTGTTTCTATTGCCACAAACATGCTTTTGTAGGAGTGTACAGACCCCGGCAGAGTAATGGTGCAGTGCATAAGGGTCATTCTCATCAGAAGCTGAATTATACCTGTGGTCCACGCAGTTTTGTCTTGGATTTAAGAACTGCTGCAATTTCTTCTTTTTAGAATAGATAGCAACTTAGAATCAAACGGAGATGCCTCATTGTCTACTGTGCTTCTAAACACCAGTCTGAGACTCGTGCTGTTTTAAATCTCCTCCAGGTGCAGACTCCAGGCCCAGTCAGTAACAAGAGGATAGTCTACTTCTCCCCAGACACACGCCACCGCGAGTGAGTGCTCCTGAGTTCGTGTCCTTGTGTTGAATGTGTTCTCCTTGCGACTTCAGGGAAATCGGTAGCTGATTGGTACCTGCCCGTGTTAATTATGTGCCAGCTATTCGAGTAAATGTTTATGCATGTGATTGAGTGGTTGCTTCGCTTTGCCTTGCTTTGCTTGGTTGTATTTTGTTGGGGTTCAGTTTGTTTTGTTTCATCTTGGTGTTTTATTTTTGAGATGAAGTCTTTCTAAGTTTCCCTTGTTGACCTCAAGCTTGCAATCCTTCTGCCTCAGCCTCCTGGTACTTGGGTTATAGATCTATGTGCCATGACAGCCGGCTAGAAATTTTAAACACAAGCTTTTATTTGGGACAAAGTTTGATGTTCATGGATTGTTAAATTTCGTGCTATCTGAAAACATTTTCCTAACAGCAAGCTTCTCCTGCGTAGCCCCCTTGCCCTGTCCCTGTCCCAACCCTTCACTGTCTGGTTCTGCAGGATGTTCCCCCTGCTTCTGCCTGCACTGGATTAGTAAAGAGCGCAGAAGGAACCAGAATGTGTTTCTTTTTAGCAACCAAAGGAAATGACTGCTAGGTAATTTTTACAAGATGAGCAGTTTAACTTTGACTTTAGTAAACTATTGGTGAAATTTCTAGCTACCAGCTCTAACTGAAAACCTTAGGGTAAATGCTTTACTTCAGTGTTGTATGCTTCCTTTGAAGTTGGTTGAACTTGAGGAAGGCTGTAAAGTCTGGCAAGGAATCAATTAATTATTGAATACATTTTTTTCTGGCAAGCATCCCTATTATAGTTCATCAGTTTCTATGTTTTTAATTCACCGTTTAACAAATATAAAACAAATTAATGTGACCAGATGTGACAACATATCATAATGTCTTCCTTGATTTTTATTTTCTTATAAAACTTCTTTTTTCTTCTCAAATAGAAAAAGAAAAGAATACATTTTTTTACATAAGGTTGACAGCATAATGTTTGTGTGTTTTCTATTTAATTTTCTGTTTTGATAAAAACCAAAAACTGAGGCAAGTGGATTTAGAGTCATCCGTAAACCATAGGATGAGCTCCTGAACATGATTGTCCTTAGGACAGACACATCCTGCACCTCTCGGGCTCTGTGGTCTCAGTGCCACCATGGTGCCTGGCACAGCTGTTGAATGAATGGAGACCTGAAAGAATGAAGTACAATAAGACAGACTCGGGAATCTGCATTGTATATCAGTGCTGCCTCTGAAAGAGTGGCCAGGAAGACAGGCCTTCCTCCTGTCTCCCCAGTGGTTTTCCATCAGTTCAGCCGGATCTCCAAGCGGTGGGGTTTGGGAGGCAGGACTGTGGAACTCTTGAGGGGACCCCCGTGCCTGTAGATTACTGTGCCCTGTGCTCTCGGGCTGGACACATTGGGATGACTTCATGCCCTCCCTTTCCGGCGCTGCTGTCCACCTCCTCAGCGTCCCATGCTGACCTTTCTTTTCCATTTCCTTCTGCATGACCAAAACAAAAGCTCAGTTAGCTATCATTACATGATGGTAGTGAATCTTTCTGTCTCTGGCCTTTGGCCTCTCACTCTGTGCTGCTAACACCCAGTTATGATCATTTTGCTCCCCTTTGCAAAATATCCAGTATTTCCTACTCCCAGGGGAGGAACTTCAGAGCATCATCAAGCCCTCTCCACCTCCTGCCTGCAGACTCTGAAGATGCCTCTTCTTTGTTCTCTTCCTCTCCTATAACTTTTGCACTGGCTTTCTGGTCTACCCCATTCCCTAAACGGGACCTGGACCCTACTGTCCACTTTGTGCTGGGATTTTACTCATGCATTCTCTCCTACTAGCCTGCATTAAGATCCTATTTATTGCTTAAGATTCTTGCAGAATCTATTACTTACCAGAGTACACCATGTATACTGAACAAAATATCCTTGACAGCCTGACAGTAACTTAAACCAAAGCCTTTTCCTCTTCTGTTTTCTCACAGAAGCCTGGGAACAAGTCTTTTTTAGTAGATTAGTGACTTTTGAATTTAATTTAATTTTATTTGTTTTACTGCTGAGATAAAGTGCCTGAGACCCAAAGTTGAAGAAGGAAAGGTTATTTAACTCGCAGTTTGTAGACGGTTTGGTCTGTCCTCAGCTGGCCCCACTTCAGGTTGCCATGGCAGAGGGGCATGACAGAGAAGAAACATTGATGTGGGCAGAAGGGAGCAAGACAAGGGACCGTAGTGTCATGCTGCCCTTTTATACTCTTGACTGCTGGCTTTAGAGCAGTGCCAAAACTATCAGGGGACTGACTTAGTGATCACACACCCTTAATTGTAGCATTGCACCATGAGTTGATCATACTGGGGATCCAGCCACCTTTGTAAAAGCCACACCTGTGGCTGCATGGGGCTCTGGGGAGAAATCTAGATGCAAGCTGTAGCAGTGCCTTAAAGATGTCGTCCAGGATTGCACTAGTTCGGTCTTTCTCCTGAATCGTCAATGTTAGTCCGCCACAGCTGCCATGACGGACTAATATAAGCTGGGTGGCTTAAACAGTAGAAATTTATTCTCAGTTTACTCTAGTTCTGGAGTTTAGCAGTCTGAGAACAAGCGTAGAGTGGCCTCCCTATGCTCTGTTAGGCCTGGCCCTTGTCAGTTAGAAGTGCGTGTAGCTCTGAGCCACGGTGCGTGGCTGTCATCCCCACTCCTCAGGAGGCTGGAAAGCAGCACTGTGAGTTCCAGGTGAGCAGGGACAACGTGGTGAGATCCCATCTCAAAATAAAATTTAAAAAAAAATGTACAAGTGCATGCACGTACAGAATAGAATTAGTGGGAGAGCGGGACATTTCAACAAAGCTCCCACTCCGGCCCTGGGATCCTGGCTGCCCGCATCTCACAGTGGATACCCAGTCTGGCTAGCTGTCCCTTCTGCTTTTCCTGTCATTGGTCCTCTTAGGTGCACAGCTGATAGGCTGTTGCTGAGCTTTCAGTACCACACAACTGCACAGTTCACGTCTCAGTTGTTATCATTTGCTTTAGGGGTTAAATAGTCATGGATTGCGGGGACTTTTCAGATGCTAAAGTTTCTTTAAGAAATTGGTTTTTAGGGCTGGGGAGATAGCTCAGTAGAGTAAGTGTTTACCTGGCAAACACATGGCCCTGAGTTCAATCCCCAGTTCTGCAAAAAATAAAAAATAAAAATAAATAAATTGTTTATTGTTGTATTCCTTTGGCCGTCTGATGCCACGGAGCCTGTCTGCTGGCCTGGCATGCTTCCTGTGTTCCACTCAGCCCTGAACTGACCAAGTTCTGCTGCTGAGCAGTGGGGGCCAGTGTCTCAGCAGTAGACACTGTCTCTGGTAAGCTTGTCCTCTTGCCACAGAAACCAGACAGGGTGGGCGAAGGTCTAAAGTAGAGCCCTCAGCCTGCCAGCTATGCCACTTGGAGAATCCAGCGTGCATCCCACAGCCGGGTCCTACATCTGGTTCCCTAAGCTACAGTTCTCCCAGCATAAGATTTTCCTCCCATTTACGGTGTGTGCTCTAAGCATTTATTTATTTATTTATTTATTTATTTATTTATTTTAAAGAGTAAAAGGAAAAACATAGCAAAAACTAAGAAACAGAGTAACATACAATATATATGGTACAGAATTTCAAGAAAAAAATTTAAAAAATGGTTGTTATATTACATATTTTTGTCATCAAATCTGTTGTTCAGATTAACAGATACAGGTATGTAGGATTGGACAAATAATTAAACTTTGAAGACAGCTGTAAGCTCTTCTTAAACAGCTGTATTTTCTTCCCTGTCTTCAGGCCTAGCCTTATCCAGTAAATGGGTGGAGGAACGTCCCCTGTAGTACTCACTCTTGACCAGGAGAAGCCAGGAGACATGCATGAAAGCTTCATCTTAAGTGGAGAAGCACCTTTATTCCGACACACACACACACACACACACACACACACACACATTCACAGTGTACACACAGCAACTCCTGCCTTAGCTTGGATGGATGCTAATTAAGGATTGGCCTGTCTCTCTGCCTTACAACTGACCCGTGGAGGAGATGCCCTTATTACCTGCTTGGCAGCAGATGTATGTAGGCACGCACAGCACAGCTGCTGGCAGTCTGAGCTGCCTGGCTGCAGGAAGGCGCCCCTCTGCGCTGCTGGCCGCATCCCCCCAGCCGCACCCTGAGACAGGTACATGGGCTGGAATCTTCTTCAGTGTCTCGTGCAAGGAAAACCAAGGAATTCAGATCTCTGGTTATGCAAATCATTTCCTAGGATTGGTGGTCGCTGGTAGGTGTGACGGAGTCTCTCCAGCTTCCTCGCTTCCCTCTACCAACTTCTTTCTTTCTACAGAATAACCATTGGCCCTGACTGTTTCACACAGTCTTCCTGTGCATAATAAACTTTCTCCCACTTCAGAAGGAAAAATACACCCTGAGTTTGATCTTAGCTTGCTACACAGTATAAAATCATCTTGATTTCCAAAGCAATATTCTAAATATTGTACTAGTATTTAACTAAAATTTTATTGTATTAGCATTCAATGTTATAATATTTCAGTTATCAAATGTTGCTGTGTTAAGAGGTACTTGAGAACCAAAGTAATAAAGCATATTGCAAGTCAGGTAGTGGCCTCTGGCTTGATTCTTGTAGCCTATTGTTGTAGAACAATAGGAGCCCAAAAAGACCAACAGCAAGGCTGAGTGAAATCCGCTGCCACCACAGGGGTCTGCCTGGGAGTCCCTGCTTTTAGTGGGCCCTGAGCCAGGGAAACTGCTCACATGCATTGCGGGCTACAAACAGGCTAAGGACCGTGCATGACTGCTTGCTGTAAACAAGCTGCTGTCTCTATTGCCTTCCTGCATGCACCAAGCTCTAAGCCTGCATCTCACTAGTTGGTCACTTCCCAGATACAGGAACAGCGAACAGGCAGGGCGCCCAGGAATCTGTCACCACCTTTTCCCCAGCGTGCTGGGATCACAAGGATCCAGTTTCCTTAGGCTCTGGGTTTTGCTCTTTGCTCCCTCCCTATAGTAGACTTCTGATGCATATCACTACAGCCTCTGGTACACTATGGAGATACTCAATCTAGACTGCATTGTGTGAATTTCACCCCAAAGCTAGAGAATTTGAGATAATCAGGAGACTGGCTGCTGTACCTAACCTTTCATTTTTGTTTATCAATTTGTATAGCAGGATTTCTGAGTACTTAAATCCATAAAAATGAAAGATAAGAATAGCATTAATCCTAAATATCTTGTATTTTATAATAGAAATAAAATACATGTTATTTATTATAATAAACAATTATAAGAACTTATATAAAAATTCTAAGAAGTAGGGCTGGCCAAATAGCTCAGCTGATTAAAGCGCCTGCAAACAGGCATAGGGGCCAGGGGTTCAATCTGCAGGCCTGTTGTGCTGGCCCCACCCCCAGGGGCCACTGAGAGGGCGATTGAGACTGGGCATGGTGGCACATGCCATAACCCCAGCAAAGCTGTAAACATGTGGATCACTATGAGTCCAGTCTAGTAGTGAGACCCTGAACACTCTGTAGACCCTTGCCTAAATTACAAAAAAAAAGAAAAAAGAAAAGAAATAAATGAATTTGGAGAAAAGTTTGTTAATGGTGTCTTTCTAGCAAGCCTTTATTTTTTATGTTTAGCATTGTCAAAATCTAATTCTGCTGTTTAATTAATTGAATATAATTGCTGATTGTGTTAGACCTGAAAGTTGTTATCAATTATCAACAATTGTCATTAGCATTGATATACTTTTCAAAGTAATTTTTAGCTAAATAGTCTTAGTCACAGATTTTTTTTCTTAAAAATTGTATATTTGTATATATATATTTTTGTAGGAGAACATGATAGTTAACTAATAAAGGCTTTGAGGTATAAAAATATATTAGTATAAAATCCTCAAGGAAGTAAATTGGAAATAACAATTTAAGGAGAAAAATTAGCCCTATGAAATTTCCAGTTTTAAAAAAGGATGTGTCCTGTTTCTGCTTTTATATAAATGACACTGAATATAAAATCTATAATACTTTGATTCTAAATTATGCATTTAAAATAGCAGCCCAGTGCTTTTATATGGAGAGATATAGATATAGATATAGATATATGTGGTAGAAGGTTAAATCCTTTAAAAATATTTAGATTTATGTTGAAATATTTTTAGATGTCTCCATAAAAGTGAGAACATCTTCTTAACTTAAATCCCACTGTTTATAACATATTTAAAACATATTCAAACCTTATATAAGCCCCACTGTCATACAGAATTCTTTCAGAAGAGAAGTACAGGAATATCTCTGAGCAGAGGTTCACACAGCACAGCTTGGTTTCCCAGCATGACAGGCAGTGTGCATGTGGCTGTCCCAGGGCTTGCAGCAGGCACTGGTGGTGTCTGCTGTGTCTTCTGAGAGACTCTGAGGGCCTTCCTCAGTTCCCACCAACGCCATTCTAGACAGCCCCTCACTTCCCTTTAGCTCTGTTCACATTGAATCATCGCAGTCTTCGTCTCTGTAATAATCACAAGCAGGCATCCTTATCTCTGGAAGCTAACTGTAACAATCATGCTATATCTCCTTTCCTGAGAAGATCGTCGTGTTGGAAACGGTCATGTTGGCTGAGCCTCCGTAGCAAGCCCAAGGCCTCAGGCCAAGATTATGAGCTCTACTGCAGGCTGGTGGAGGACAGCTGTTTTCTTTCTTTCATTTTTTTTCCCCAAGAGAATAAAAACTTTTTAAAAAGCATTAAAGGTGATGCAGGCTTTCAAAACAAGATGATAGAAATTCAACAATGGTAGTTATTTTGCATATTGCTGTCTTCACAGTAGTTGTTCAGATTGCCACACGTAAGCATGCAAAATGGATCAGTCTTTTAAAAATTAAGCATTAACTTTCAATAAAGCAAAAGAAATTAGCAGTGTCATTATCTTAAAAATCATGCCCCCGAAATTCAAAACCTCAATCCAAACATGGACATCTGAGGTGAAGGCACAGTTCTTAGATGAAGAAACACAAACGGAAGTAGCTATGTGAGGACATTGTTTTCGAGGGCACCAATGTGGTACTTTTTCTTTTCTTTTTTTTCTTTTTTTTTTGTCTTTTTGAGACAGGGTCTCACTGTGCAGTTCAGGCTGGCTTGAGCTCACTTTTGTGGCCCAGGCTGGTCTCGAACTCCCACTGATCCTCCTGCCTCAGCCTCCCAAGTACTGGGACTACAGGCATGTGCCACCATGCCCAGCTATGTGGTACTTACTGAGTGTGACCAACAATGAGCTGGAAAAGCAAGAGTCAAGGCTGGAACAGACCCGAAATGCTGCCCAGCCCAACTGCCTGGAGCTTAGAGAGGGGAACACAAAACTCAGAGTGGCCCAGTGACTGCTTCAGCTGTCCGTAGGCTCCAGCAGAGACGCCCACACAAATCAAGCCCGGCAGAGGAGGCTTGGGACGGTGTGAGGGTGTGGCACTGTATTCTACTGAGGTGGAGGGTGAAGTGACATCTATTGACAGATTCCTGCCTTCGAATGGACTTGTTCCTCTCCTATATGCAGTGTGGAAAAGCCGCAGGACTAGTAAAGAAAAAAATGATCCGGTAACGTACTGCAAAATTCTTCTAAGTAGACCAAGGCATTGCAACTATATTACTTCCTGCTGGGCCCACAAGGACTTCAGAGCCGCAGGGTGTGGACGTGAGAAAACTGAGCTCCTGAGTGGCCCTGCCAGGCTTCCTGGGTCACAGAGCGAGAACTGAGGCCAGGGTTGTGATGCTCTGTTGCAGCCAGCCAGCAGTTGAATAAAGGACGGTGAACTCGGAGAGCTCGCTGTCACGCTGCATCGTCTCCCTCTGTTCTCCATGTCGCCAGTCCGCTCTCTCTCCCATTCTACCCTTGGGCAGAATATCTTAATCTTCCGTTTCTTTGTGTCACTTTCTATCAGTGTTGCATGGCTGTGCTTGGTAGCCCAGGGGCCAGGATCTTTCCCTCTGAGATGGTAAGCAAGCTGGTCAGCGTTCACTTTCCCGTGTCACGCGAGGTAGCAGGGAGTGGTGAAGAGCTTCCTTCCTGATGCGACAGGGCCCACGGGGATTTGCTGGTCTGTGTCGCCTGCATGGCGCGGTGCCACAGACCCAGTGCCAGGGTGAGGTAAGGCGGCAAGCAGCAGACACTTGCTTATTCAGTGTTTTGAAGCCTAACTGGATCATGCAGCATTAGCCGCCGTCTCATTCAATTCCTAATTCCTGTAAGTCGGTAACTTACTGCGCTTTGGAATATCCCCTCCAAAACACTCTCATTTCACTTGTTAGAATTTCAGATTTAACAACAACTTTCCTAAATAAGGCAAAATGGTGTACAGGCTCCACGGAGTGCTGAAAGTTTCAGTTTTGAGTCTGTGTGTGGCTGGATGGTCGCACCACTGACAAGGCTCGCTGTGACGCAGCCTAGAAAGAGCTGCTGAGAAGAAAGCAGCCGCTGAAGAGGAGCCGGAGAAAGATGCGGTCAGAGTCAGTGTGCAGCCGCAGCGCGTCCTGCGTCCTGCGTGGCCAGAGCTCAGCAGGAAGAAGTGAGGAGGGAGCCAGGACGTCTGGGTGACTTCTGTAAGAGGGAATATTGCAGCCAACGCTGCTGCACTCGTGTTAGAATACGGAGCTGTTGTTACAGGTAAATATGTGCTCTGCACAGCTACTGAGAAACCTCTCTGAGCACGATAATTCAGATGTTGCAATTATTGCAATGAAATAACACCTAATCTATATTTTAATACCATTGCCTTATAGGCATCATTGTAGTTAAAGTTCAACTATTAATAAATGATAGCTTTCATTTAATGCCAAGTATTGGGCACAAAAATAAACCAAAGTATTAATACAGCTCAAAATCTACACAAGGGGCAGCCAAATAGCTGAGTGGATTAAAATGCCTGCTTAGCAGATGCAGCAAGGTCGAGTACCCCACCCCTGGGGCACACTGAGAGGGAGACTGAGACGGCGTGGTGGCGTACTCCTGTGATCCCAGCACTCGGGAGGCTGAACACAGACCGATCACCAGGAGTCTGATCTGTGTAGTGAGACCTGTAGACTCTGTCCTAAAATGCAAATAAATAAATATATACAATAAAATAATTTTTAAAAAAATCTGCACAAACTTCTCAAGAGTCTCAAATCAACGAATGCAGAAAAAAATAGTACCTAATTTTTAAGTACAAACAGCATTAAATTTTGAAATTTAGAATTAGTTTTGCTGTTATCTTTCTGAAAATGCCAGGGCTAAAATCGGAGAAAACTATTATTACCTTTCAAAAATATATCTTAGCTTTAAATGGGATTAGCTTTTATTCATGCATCCTTTGTTTATGTAATATTTATTTTCTAACTTTATTACTTAAATACTAGTTTTTAAATAGAGATAAACATGACTTATCAATTTTTCAACTGATATATTTTTTCATTTCATTTTTTAAGTGAAAACTATGTACCTGAGAAATAGTACATAGATCAAACTTTTTTTTTTTTTTGTGGTACCAGGGATCAAACTCAGGACCTTGCACTTTCCAGGCAGGCACTTGTGTCCCTGAGCCATCTCCCCAGGCCCCAAACTTGTTTTGAATGCCTAAAGGTAACCCATGTCAATCCCATGATGAATTCCTTTATGAAGCAAATGCTTATCACTTATTTTACCTGTCATGTAAATACAGAGTTTGCTTAGCACAAGATTTGCCTGGATTAAAGGTTATGTTCTTTGGGAATACTTCTGCACTTTGAAATTTAGCATCTACTGCTTGGCAAGGACAGTGGTTCACAATCTAGATTCAGATAAACAGCATTCTGCTCTTGCTAACTGATTCCCAGCAGAGAGTCAGTTCACTCACATGTCTTCATTTTTAGTTGTAGCATAATTATAACAACAGTACTTTCTTATTTTTTACAAAGTGTCTATGTAGAATTAAATAGCTATACTACACATAAATATTTCAAAAGAATAATGGTGATACTTTATATTGTACTGTACATTTTCTCTTTCAGAGCATTTTTAGATTTGTCCCTGTGTTGCCGTTACTAATGCCCTCTGAAGTATTTGCGGTGGGTACAGAATCCCCATTTAATTTGCCTTTCCTAAAGCCTAACTCCTATCCCCCAAGTGTCAATTAGAAACCAAATATACTCATCACGCATTAGCTAACCACTAACCTGAGAGAGAATGCTGTAAGTGCTGACATTAGCACTAAGTTTTATAGACAGCTAAGAATTCAAAGTACTCATTGCCTGTAAATACTCAGAACCGTAGTGCACACAGCTGTATCCCACAGTGCATAACTCGGGAACAAAGTTAGTATTTATTCTAAACACATCCTGTGTGCCAGTGTCTTAGTCTTGTGTAAGCTTCAAAGTGCTGAAAGAGATTAATTTTATTTTTATTTTGAGACTCAAAAAATTAAAGTAATTGGTCCTAGGTACCCTACCTACTGAGTGCTGGGACTGATACCAACCAGGCCTGCCTCAACCTTCTGAATATTCATTTATTCATTTATTTATTTGGTTCTGGGGACAGCCCAGACTCGTAGGGATCCTCCTGTGTCAGCCTCACCAGCACTGGGGTTACAGGCAAAAGCCACCATGCCCAGTTTTGGTGGCTGCCCCGTGCACCTGAGTTCTGGTCCGGCAGGGCATGACAGGTACTTAGACCACTGAGTTATCTCCCCAGTCCCTAACCTTCTGAATTTTTATTCAATCAGTAAAAGCAATGAAGTTTGTGGAAACCTCATGAGCATAACTTCAGAGCTGTCCTTTTATTCTTCTCCTCTGGCCCTAGAACATAAAATCCCACAACGACAACCAAAGATTGCCTGCCTGGCGCAGTCCTTCTTTTGTTTTCAAGGGGCGGCACTGTCAGTGAAGCTATCCCGTGTCCCTGGTCATCGCTTAGCTGTTCATTTAGAGGAGATGTGTGGGGCAGAGAGGCCATGGGTGCTGAATGCTCTCAGAGATCAGAACACTCACAGTGGCCGCTCTCATGGCCCTCACGGCTGGACGGCAGTGGCAGACACCAGGCTGGGAATGCCACACAGTGGTCACATGCCTGCTGGGCACGCGCAAGGCCCAGGTTCCACAGGTTCCACCCCAGCACTGCTCCAAACCAGAAAGAGAGAGAGAGAGAGAGAGAGAGAGAGAGAGAGAGAGAGAGAGAGAGAGAGAGAAAAGAAAGAAGGAAAGGCCCTACTGTAGTACGGAGGTAAGGTAAAACTCTAAGGTAAAACTCTGCAAAACTTAAACAGCACCAAGAGCCTGTGAGATCCCTAGGAGTGAGACAGGCGTGATGAGAATATTTCAAGCAAAGAAAAGAGACAGAGGGAAAGAAGAAAGCATGCTCTGCGTTAAAAAAAAAAAAAAAAAAAAAAAAAAAAAAAAAAAAAAAAAAAAAAAAAAAAAAAAAAAAAAAAAAAAAAAAAAACCAAACAAACAAACAAACAAGAATACTAAAGGCCTGGGAAAGGCCACGGAGCACAGCATGAGAAGAAGAGCTTGTGGGAGAGGATGAAGGGGGCGCCAGCGCCAGGGATGTGGACCCCAGGGTCCCTTTACGGGTCTTTCTCCCCAAGCAGTAGGAGGCCACTTAAGATTCTGGGTGGCTTTTGTTTGATTGTTTACTTGAAGGAGCTCCCTGGGAATTTCTACAGGGATGCCTGTGCCTTCAGGGTCTGGTGGCCTCAGGAGGTAGCCACAGGACTGACCTATGGGGTCTCTGGCTTCTCAATGCACATGGCCAGTGTGCTGGTTGTTATCGTCCTGTCTTGGTCTGTGAAGCCTTGTGTAAGATGCTGAGTTGCGAACACAACATCTGCCTTCCTGTCGTATATCTCTCCATACTTGTAGTCCAAGTACTAAAATACTTCAGGCTCAGAATGAAAATATTTAGCGTAAAAGACTGATTCCACTTCCACAGGAAATTCCAGTTTTCAGTGATGACCCATGTAGAACTGTGCTTCCCAGTACGTCTCTTCACAAATGATGGCAGTGGCCTAAACCCCTACTACCCCATGTATTCCAAACATAGTTTTAGCGTTACGTTGTGCTATAATCAATATGCTGAACCTTTTGAAGGTTCTTAAGACCAATATCTGATTCATCCTGTGTACATAAGTGTATGGTTTTGCTATTGATATGTTTTCTCCTTTATCTGCTTCCAGTCACTTCATTGTTTAATCCATAACACATTCAGCTGTGTTATGCCCTTAAGTTCTTGTTTTCTTCTTTAAAGATCTTATATTAGGGAGACTATACGATATTTACACATATAGGTCTGGTTTATTTCACTAATGAGTATATGTTCAATATACATCCATTTATATATGAAGTCTTCAAACTTATCATTCTT
>PVJA010037854.1:0-20109 GCA_004027025.1 Myocastor coypus
TTTTTTTTTTTTTTTGACTCTTTTGAGACAGGGTCTCGCTATGCAGTCCAGGCTGGTCTTGGGCTCACTTTTGTAGCCCAGGCTGGTGTTGAACTCGCACTGATCCTCCTGCTTCAGCCTCCCAAGTGTTGGGATTACAGACGTGCACCACCACGCCTGCTTTCACTTATTTCTTTATTACTGAAAGTGAATACTACATATGTAAATTTCATATTTCTTTTTTTGCTATACCCAATAAGGACATTTTGACCTCCAAAATATTTTCAGACTACATATTTGCTTTGCAATTTTATTTGAGCTTCTGGGTTTTATTTTCTATAACATTAATTTGAATGCATTATCCTTATTTAAATATCCATGGCACACTCGAGATACCTTTTTTGTTATTGTTTTCTTGTTCAAGATTCCTTAATAGTTGTCTTTTTCCTCATCTTTGTTATTAAATTTTAAACTGTACTTGGAAATGGTTAGGGCTTTCTAATTTTAGCAAGCTTGCTTGATTCTGCATGAAATGAGTGCATAATGTGCATCAGATTAATTCACAATAATTTAGATTTCTTGATGATATAATTCATAGGAAATGCACAATAAACTTGGAGACAATGTGCAGGGTTGCTTCCTATTGCTTGAAGTGGATTTGCAAGACAGAAGAAATCATTGAATAATTGTTTAAAGTATGTTTCCTTCTAATTGCAGAGATCAGAAAACCCATTATGATTTAATGTATGCAAAAATCTCCTGATTTATGCCCACTTATTCATAATGCAACAATTTTTTTAAACTAAGTCCAGTGCATTGAAAAGATTGAATATGATTATATTAACAATTTTTCTTTTTCTTTTTGTACTTAGTACCCAGTCTACAGGTCTTGCTGGACAGATCAGACTCATAGTGTTTCTTCTGTTTTCAGTCTCCCAAGTGCTGGGATTGCAGGCCTGTGCCACCACGTCAAATCTGAACAGTCCATCTCAGCACACCCCAGGGGTGGGCCAACATAGCATGTCAGGGATCAAACCTGGTCGCAGTGTCTACTTAAGCAGGCCCTTTAATCTGCTGAGCTATCTGGCTAACACTTAACAATATTTTCATTATGAGAAAAACTATTCATACTTTTCACTTTGGTGGATGAATTTCTTTGGTGACATATTTCACACCACAATAAGTGTGAAATATCCAGCTAAAGACATAAATGTATCTCCTTCTCATTGATGCTAAGAACAGAATAAAGTACAAAATATTGTGTAACAGGCTGAGTATTTTTATAATAGAACCTCAATTTGTGTTTGTTGGTCAGTTTTTACTTATTATGTATGTCTATAATAAACATTTATCCTAAGTAAGGCAGAGAATGAAATAACTTAGGTCAAGTTATGAATCATTGTTGAGCAATATCAAAGTGCAATTAAAAATACGAAAACTTGAGTTTGTGACACTGAACAAAATTCATTTTAGTGAATAATTGTTGTCATTTCTGAGGCAGTGACACCTTACTCGCCCTGTTGTGAGGGTGAAGCTTTCATTTTCATTGCACTTTTACCACCAGCACACCTAATTCCAGATATACTGCTAATAGTAATTAATGTCAGATTAACCCAGAAAAAAATAGGCAAAAAACAATCTCTACATGTGAAATGGGCATTCACATAAGTGCTACAGTTAATAAATGTAGCCAATATTTTTAATTTAAATAAATCTTCTCTGACAAAGATTTGGCATTAACCATTTCACAAACATTTAACCAGTTATTAAACAAATTTAAAAAGAAATAGGTGCTGACACATAGCTCTTTCTTTTTCCATCTACTTGTTTTACTTTAATTTGCTTCTGTCTCTTAATCAATGAGTACAGATCCGTTTTTAGCTAAACTTCTACATTGCTTTTGTCTGACCTACTTCTGTCTTGCATATTTTAAATGTATTTGCTGTATTTAATTGTCATACTCAGATAAAATCACATTTAAGTTTATGAAGAATTTTAATTTGTTACACAGTAAAAAGTGATATTTCAACATCTATGGAAAACTATATGGAGGTTCTTTTAAAAATGCAAAACTCAAAAAAATAAAAAAAATAAAAAAAAATAATAAAAAAAATAAAAAAATAAAAAAATAAATGCAAAACTCGATCTCCAATATAATTCAGCAATCTTACTCATAGGTACACACAAAAATAACTAAAATCAATCTCATGACACATCTGCATTCTTGTGCACATTGCTGTAAACCATAATAACCAAGAAAAGGAAATACTCTAAGTGTCTGTAAACAAATACCTAGATAAATACAATTTAGTATATACACAAAATAAAAACTATCACTCCTTAGAAATAATGTATTAGCATTTGCATCAACAGAGATTAACCTGGAAGACTTTATGCTAAATGCAGTGAGTCACTTTCAGACAGACAGAAACTTGAACCTTGACGTACATGAGATAGTTAGACAAGCTCATAGTAGTAGATAGTAGAATAGTGATTGCCAAGAAGGAGGAAGAGAAGTCCTTGTTAAACAGCTGTAAAGTTCCAGTTATGTAAGATGGGTAAGTCTGTAGATGTTCTGTAGCATATAGTTCCAGTAGTAAATATAGCAATTTTCTCTTAACTTGTTAAGATACAATTAATTTTAAAAAGGCGTATAGGACACAAATGAATTTTGAGGGTGATGGATGAATTTATCACGTGGATAATGTTGCCATATCACATTCAAAGTTTCCTTATTCCCTATAGATCTCTCAAATGCCATCAGGCATCTTTCTTGGTACCCCCGTACAAAGTAGTTGATTTTTTTTTTTTGGTGGCACTAATCCCTTCTACAGCTACACTTCCTTTGGTCTCAAAATTAGGCAATGCTCCTTTTGTGCCAAAATTTAAGTATTTACAATGTCTTTGTTCTGATTTTTATTCCCAATTCTCACTCTAAGCTGGCTGACAGTGTTTAGCAACACCTGTGCAGCAGCCTAAAGTTTGGGCTGCTTTGACATTTCATCAATTAGTCCTCTAATTTTAGTGTAAGTCTCCCACAATGTCTTGGGACATGAAAAATATAGATAAATTTTCAGGCAGTGCATAATGCACATGGACTCAAGTTCACCTGTGAAGGTCAGAGTCCTTGTTCACAATGTCATTTTCTGAGTCTGGCCTTAACTATCTGAATCCCTATAAGTATTCTCGTCTTCTCAGATTTTAGCAAAATCACTGACTGAGTTCTTCTTACAGTGATTAGGGGATACTCCATTCTGAATCTTCAACACTTTCCAAACTTCTTTTATAACCAATTCCTAAAGACTTTCAAAGCACATGATCAGGTAGAATCACAGTCATAATCCTGTTTCTCCAGTAACAATTTCCCTAGTAGTCATTATTTCTTTCATTGGGACTCAATACCTTATATTCATAACTTAAAAGAAAAGAGATTTATCTTACCTAATGGTTTCATAGGGTTCATTACATGGCATGTTCACCAGGCACATAGCAGAAACATCAAGGCAGGAAGATAAAGTGGAGAAAGGCTGTTTAGTTCATGACATCTTGCAACAAGAACTGTAGAGCAAAATCCAAGAGCAAGGAATAGGAGTCCAACATAGGTGCCAAAGCCAGACCTCTATGACCTACACAGATACACCCAGAAGTATGCTGCACCATTCCCCAGGGGCTACTGCCCCAGAAAGGACTCCCAGGGGACTGGTTCCCCAGCCTGCTTTTCATTATGCTCAGCCACCTAGGCATTCTGAGGCTACCGCAGCCATAATCCAAAAGCTCAGCTATCTTCCAAGCTGGCCACCAATCAGAGAGGCTATGTTCTCTGCAATCAGAAGGCCAGGTGGGTAGAGTTTTCCAAGCCCTTTGGAACTCCCCCTTTACCATCTTATGCCTTAGATTATGGACATAGAGCTAAGGGACTTAACTCTTGCCCTATGGGGCTTTGGTCTTTCTTTGACCCAATTCTAGTCTATCCCATTTTTGCCTTTTGGAATAGGTATGTTTACACAGTGCCATTGTACTTTAAGAGTATACAACTTGTATTTTTTATTTTTATGAAGTTTCACAACTAAGAATTTTCTTTGAGACTCAGAAGAGATTTTTGCCTTTGACTTTTGAAAAAATGCTAGAAATTTTGAAATATGGATAAAAGATTTTTGAACTTATGATGTGTAGGATAGTTGTATTATTAGTTAAAATTATAAACTTGCTTGGAGATTAAGTACAACTTAAGGAAGTTTTTATGGGTATGAACTTTGACAAGAGCTGGGATGTAGCAATCAGAATGGATCTGATCATCAGTGGTATCTCTCAAGAGTATGGATGGAACATAACACTGTTTGATAATGGAAGTGTAGCCTTGGGGAATGTTTGGCTTCTTATTCCTTTCTCTAATGCTGGTCTCTTCTTCTGCTTCCTGGACACCATAAACTGAGCTCTTTTACTGAAACTGCAATAAATTAAACATCTTGTTGTTTAAGTTATGGATACCTGCTGTTGTATGTTAGCAATAGGAAAGCTATATACTTTTTGTTACTAATAAGTACATTTGCATAATATCTTACTATAATTTTATTATTTTGATAGAAATACATAGAAATCTTTCATCAAGAGTCACAATGCAAGGACAGCTTAGCAATTTAGACAGTGAAGAAATATGGCACTTGAAAGAGAGGCTTGACTACTCTGAATGTAATCTATACCTAAACTTTGAAATTCTGTGGTTCCCATGTCATTCAGTGCTTTATAAAAAACACTTCTTATTTCAAAATTCTTTGTATTTTGTAGTCTCACTTCCAAGTCATTCTAGGAACAACAAGACTTTAGGCTACAAATAAATTATAGGTGGCTCCAAAGACCGTAGGGAAATGGTAAATGTGCACTACACAGGTACACGAGATAACATTTTGCAGGGAATAAACTGCTGTGCACCTTGTTTGTGATGCCATGTACACTACTCCCTGCACAAAGAAAAACACAATTTCAGAAATGTAATACACTTAAGTCACAATTAGATTTCTAGTCTTTTGACAGCTTTTGTATTGCATTCAAAACCAGAGAAAACAGTATTCTTTTGACTTTCCAACTCTGCATACAGGGTTTAAAGTACATAAATATGAAAATGTTTCTACTATTTACCTACATATTAAAACAAAAATAACACAAATACTTATATAAATGTCTTTAATATTAGAAACTCTAATCTTATTAGCCAGTATTTTCTTGTGTACAAAAAAAAAAAGTCACATAATTTTAAGGACAATTTAGAGTAATCTGAATGATGCCCATTGATGACTAAGCATATCTCTCATGATAGTAGCAGAAGACAAAGTTATCCTTTGGATGATTGTATAGTCTTGTGATTCTAGGAAAGACTACTCAGTGTATAGTCATATTTCCATAACTATGCTCAGATACTTGATAAAATTAATTAATAGATAGAAAGGTTTTACTTTGCTTATAGTTCTGGAGTTTTGTCATTGGGTACCCTCATGGCTCCTGGCTTTGGGTGGGTGTGCCTGACAATGACAGAGAGTATATGGCAGAACAAACAGTTCTCCCCATGACTCAAGAAGCCAAAGCAAAAGAGAAAGAGGTCAAAGGTCTTGAAGTTCCCTTTAGCAGAATGTTCTTAGTGACTTAAGAACCACCTCCAGGGCCTGTTCTTCTAATGATTCACAGCACCTCCCAGCAGTGCCATTGAGCCCTTTACCATATGAAAGTTTAGGAGACACCCAACATCCAAACTGGTATAACAGAACAGACAACCCAAGTACACACTTATATCTTTTTTCATAGTTTTAACCTTTGCCTCACAATTTTGCTAGGCATTTATTTTTTCTTGACTGTATATTTTTAGTCTCTGAAATGAGGTAGATGATCTCAATTGTTCGTTAAAACTTAATAATATGCAATATTGAGATTGTAGTAAAGCTATGAAATACTAATGAATAATTTCATTTAAAAGCTACCTTTATTAAAGAAAATCATGATTTTTAACAAAGTTATTAGGACCTAGTTTTTTGCTAGTAGGTATCCATACTACAGGTGCTGAAGATTTTTAAAAATTCCCATGAGCTCTGTTCATGGAAGATGTATCCTGTGAAATACTAATTTTATATTGTGATTTTGTTCCTTAATTTGATTTTAAAATTTCACTGAAGAGATAAAACAGAGGAAGAGTCATATTGAAGATTACCTGACTTTCTGTCGTTTTTGGAGGGAGCCTTACCATTAAATATCTGTTTATTTATTTTATTCTCTTTTATTTATTTTATTCTCTTACTATTTTGGTAGTTCTCTTTTATTAAATGCTTTCCTATTCAGAGACAAATAAAACATAGTATATTAAAAAAATTCGATTCAACAATATCTAGATTGTTATGTGTTTGAAGTTTTATGTCAAACCAATGCAATAAGAGAAGACTATATAAATATCCCACAGGCTTCCAGTTTTAGCGATACTCCACATTCTGCACTGCGCACTCTAGATTAGTTTTGTCTTGAGGTGTTTTGTATATTTTCTTATATATTTGTATATTTAGTTGTATATCTGGTACCCTTGCAAATGAGATAATGAGCGTAGATGTTATAAGTCTATGAGTTTATACATATGCAGGGTTATCAGATATAAGAAGACAAAAAACTTTTTGAAAAATGGTAAGCACATTTATCAAATACTCTTGAAGTTCTTGAATTGTATTAAACTTGGGCAATCTATTTTACACACTTTAGACTTATCAATTTCCTAAAACACATGGTATTGAGCAATAAAGTTATGAAAGATTAAAATCACATATGCTTCATGAAATTATATGTGCAACCTTTACATTTACGTGTAGGAAGGTAGCATGTTTAAGATTGAAAGCTTGAAGGGATACTGACACTCAGTTAAATGGCAGGATGTGGTGTTAAGCCAAGTAAATATTTTAGTAATCAAAGAACCTTGGGGCCGGGGAGATAGCACAGGGGCACAGTGCCTGCCTGGCAAGTGCAAGGTACTGAGTTTGATCCCCAGTTCTGAAAAACATCTAAAAGAAGTTAATGAACGTCTTCAGGTAAAATTGTTCTTATTAATTTGCAATTGTTTTTCTTAGTTCAGCTTGTGTTTTCTTTATCAGTCTTCTTTTAGATACCAATATTCTTCATGTTTTCTTTTTTAAAGGTAAAGGTACTATGACAATAACTACTTTTTTCATTTTAATTATTTTTTTTTCAATTTTCTTTTTAATTTCTGTAGATTCTCATGGTCTGCACAACACATTTTTAAATTGTTAGTGAGAAGCTCTTCAAGTACAAGCTGGACAGCTAAAATTAATATATAAAACTTATATTCTATGCAAATTTCAAAAATTTAAATTCCTGCAAAACATCTACATATGGTGACATATCTTAATTTTTAATGACTTACAATTTTCTATTTTATTTTAATTAAATGCTTAACATTTACTCTCTCAAAAATTTCAAACTCATAGCATGCTCCTGATATCTATACTACATATTTTATAGCTGATTTGGAAACTTTCTTTACCTTGTATATGATAAACTTGTTCTTTGATATGAATAGAATATTCATTAAATACACAATGCCTAAATAAAAGTTCAAGCTTTGGCACTTTGAATACTTTTGTAAATGATATACACAAGAATAGCACTGCACGAAAAAAGCATATTTTAATGAGGTATGAAGTGCACATAAATGTTAAATGGTGTAGTTGTAATAGAAGGTGAGAGGCACTTGCAAAAAAAAAAATCTGAAAAGATTAAGAACAAATTCAAAGTGCTAAAGAAAACTCTACCCAATAGTACTTGAATCTTACATTACTAAGGTTATATTAGGAATAAGGAAACATAAAAGTATGTAAAATTAACAGTGATAAATTATAAACTATAAAACACTCAGTAAATATATTAAGCAATACAATAATAATAATACAGTAATAAAATAAGAGGAACATAAATACTACTCAATCATTTAAAAGCTAGGTATAAAGTATAGAAAAATAATAGTAAGAGTGAAGTGATAAATGTAACCCAATCATATTAGTACTTAGGTTAAATGTAAAACTGTCTAACTACTTCAATTACAGGGCCAAGAGTGACAGATCTAATGTAAAGACATGTCCATGCAGGTGCTATCTACAGAAAATCAACTGTAACACATGAAACTGAAATACATAAACGAATAAAAAGAAGATGTATGATGCCAATACTGAGCAGAGTATAGTAGGAATCATCATGTAAATATCACTGACGGCAGATTTCAGTAAAGGGTTATTATAATGACAAAAACAGATATTTCATAATGAAAAATGATTTTATTCATCAAGGAATAACAAACCTAAATTTTTAGACACTTAAAATCAAGGCTCTAAACTACAGAATGTAAAATAGTTCCATAAACTGTGGTCTAGATAACGCTGTTCTAAAACCACTGCTATTATGTCAGTCTGCTTCACAGTCCTCTATAAGGCCTGAAGCAAACTAAGTTCTGTAAACAGCACCTATAAAGGGAAAAAAAGTAAAATGCTCAAACTTAAAATTTTAAAGCCAACGTGATTGCACTAATTTCTTTCACATTTTTTCCAAAATGAAAACTTCTATGTGATAATTATAAAAATAATGTGAATCACTCTCATGAGAAAATGTTTAGTTTTAAAATCAGTGTTTAGATGATTTAGAGGTCAAAGCACCTGCTTAGGAAAGCTTAGGCAACCACAGGGACCACGGTTGTATCTCTGGCATCACATGCTGCACCAGTCCCACCCGCAAGGGCAGGCTGAGCTGGCCATAATGCTAAATAAATAAACAAACAAACAAATAAATAAATAAATATTAAATAAAATAAAATCAGTCTTTCAGTGATCTAGAGCACTAGTTTCCTAAGGAACCCATAGTTCCACATTTAATACAATATTTTTAAACAAAATACAACTTTTTTTAATAACAAAAAAAAGAACAAAACGAACAATTGTTTTTAACTGGGAATTGAACTCAGAACCTTGCACTTGCCTGTAAGGTGCTTATACCACTGAACTATACCCCTGGCCCAAGAATACAATGTAGTACAAAATCTTAGAAATGATACAGAATTTCACTAAACAAATAGTAACAAGAATTCAACAGTAGCTGATATATTATATATTGTTGTCATCCAATTAATTGTTCAGATTACCAGATATAAGTATGTATGCAAAAGTAGTCAAAAAATTAAAAAGAGAAAAAAATTTTAAGCATTTGTTCCTTTCAATATACCAGTAGAAGTCAGCAGTCAGTAGTACAATTATCCAAGCTATCTGTGTATATACACATGTATTTTTAAATCTTTGTCTGTAAGGTAAGTGTAAGACTCATTTTGTCTGACTTTCTCTTTTGGAAAAACAAACCTTGCACTCCAAATTTCTTAATAGAGAGTCACCTGAACTCTACTGGTGACAATATTTTTCTTGATCCTCAAAGTACTGTTATACTTTGGTTCATTAGAATTTTTCTTTTTTGTTAATCAGATATCTATTTTTCAGAATAAAATTAATCCTTCCGTGTGACTACTTACAAGTACATTTACCAGTATATGTGAGTACACATCATGTATCATATGATCTATCAATTTTCATTCTATACCAAGGATGGAAATTGCCGACTGATCTCAAAACTCATTCTGATTCATTGAAGTAATCAGAAAAACACAACCTTATTAGCAAAATGCACTAAGCATCCCTTAGCAATTGGTCAAATTTAGTCTGTAACATGAAATCTTATACTACTTTGTCTTCCCTGCTAGAAGAACATCAGCATCTATAAGGCCGGATAGATTTTTTCTTAAATGACTTCATTTGAATCTTTTAACTTGAAGAACAGAGTTTTAAAACAATGCAAAACTTGATGTTTTTTTTTAGTGCGGAAAGGGTCTACAGGGTGTTCATGGTCTCACTACTAGATCAGCCCAGGCTGAGGTGCAGACCTATGGGAGCATGCTTACAGCACCAAGGTAGCAGCAAGTACCTGGGGTGAGCTAGTCTGCATGAAAGACTGTAGGTGCATGATGGAGTGTTGTCCAGATAGAAGTCCAGGGAACAAATTTAAATACAAATTCCTTATTTAAGATCTGCTTTGTTATACAGCTATATTGTTTGCTCCTATGGTCCAAAGTACAAAGCCAGTAGTAGCAAAAGTTTGTCAATTTCTAAAATTGACTAGCTGTTATTAGTAATGTTAAGTGTACTATTGTAGATAGGAAACCACATATGCCTTAACCACATGTTCTCCACGGGTATTATTATTGGGAGGTGCTTAGGTGATAACCTCACCAAAGCCCTATGCTGAAGGACAGAGGACAGTGCCAAATGGAAACTATATCTTGCTGTCACTTATAAGAAGGTGAAGTACTGGAATAAACACAAGAGAAGAATCTTTGACATAGGAGAGATATTTAAAAGACAGACTCTTTACAGAGAAGCTTTGATTATAGTGATATAACTACCTACTATTAAACTTTCACAAAAAGCTATCACAGAAATCAAAACAAAGTTCTCTTTGAAACAGAAAATTATGTAGGAAAAAAAAAAAAACTAGTGAAATGAATTCTAAGATCAGGAGCCAAACCAGAGAGACATCAGTATAGAAGAATTGGAAATCGTGCATCTGCAATCTCAAACGATAGCAATTAAAGTAAAGAAACAGCTTCAGAAGGGTATAGAGGAAATCAGATCAGAAATAATCTGACAGATAAACAAAGAAATGAAAACTATAACGAAAGAATTAGTAAGCATTTTTAAAGAAGACAGTGATAAATAAAATAGAGGAGAATAAAAGTGATGGAAATCTGGCATGAGCAATATAGGAAAGAAATAAAATGCATGAAACAGATTCAAAGAGATGTACAAGAAATTTAAAACTCCATTAAAAATTGGTAAAACTAATTGAATGAAAGTGAAAACAGACTTTCAGACCCGGAAGACATGGCTGCAGCTAGGGCAAAGATAAGGAAAGATTTCTTCAAACAAACTAGAATCCAGGAAATAATGATTCTACATCTGCAAGATGTTGCAAAGATGAAAAACATGAGATTAATTGGCACCAATGCGATAAAAAGAAGCAACAAAAATGACATAGAAAGAATATATACAAAAGCAATACCACAAAAACCTCCCAAATATGGGGAAACAAACTGATATTCAGTTAAAGGCATATAGAACTCCAAATAATATTGACCCAATTAAAACTTCACCCAGAATACAATAATCAAGATCCCCAAAATTCAGCACAAGAACAACACAATTAAAGCTGCTAGATAAAATAAAAAGATTGTATTTAAAGGGAAACCCATCAAATAACAGCATATGTTTACTCACAAATGATCAAGACAAGAAGAGCATGGAGTGAAGTTCTTCAAGTCCTATAAGTAAATACATTCCAATCCAGACTGATATACTCTGCAAAGCTCTCTTTCAAGTTCAATGTAGAAGTCAAATAATATAGTGACAAAGAAGAACCCCAGAAATTCATGATGAGCAAACTAAACCATGCACAGAGTAGCAAAAGTTTCTAGAAATAGATTAAAATATCCAAAATTCTATAAAAAAAAAAACAGAAAGAATCCAGCAAATTATTAAACACAGGAGAAAATTAGGGACACAACAGCAAGAGAATAACATGACAAGCATAAGCCAATGCATATCAATTACAATCACTGTGTAGCTGGACTCAACTCACCAGTTAAAATGAGTAGAATAGCCCTGTGGATCAAGAAACAATCCAACTATATGCTGTACACAAGAAACACATTTCAACCAATAAAGAAATTCATAGACTGAAAGTAAAATGAGGGAAAACAATACTACATGTTCCAGGACCTTAGAAAAAAGCAGTAGCTACTCTGTATACATACAATTTGAACTTCAAGCAAAGAATGATAAAATAACATAAAGAAGGTCATTATATACTGGTTAGAAAAAATTTCCAGAAGGAATAAGAACCATGCATGAAATTTAGGAGCACCAAACTATATTAAACAAATTTTCAAGAAAATGAAAACTGTAATAACCAATATCACAAACTTAACAAGGAATCTTAATCTCCCCTTATCTCAAAAAGACATGCTAGCAGCACAAAAAATTAGAGAAAAGGTAGCCAAACTGAACCAAGCCTTTGAACAAATGGAATTAGTGGACATATTTAGAGTGCTCCACACAACAATATCTGAATATACATTCTTTTCAGCTTCACATGAGACATTTTCTTTTTTCTTTTTTCTTCGAGGAGAAAATAATTTTGTATTTTATTTTATTAATTTTAATGAGAAAATACTAGCAATGGTACAGTTTCAAAACTGTATGATAGTCTTGCTAAAATTTTGTATATGGTTAGATCTCTAAATTTCTGTGTAAAAGTGGGTAATTTTTTTTTTTTCACATTCTATAGAAATTTAAAGTTTAGAACATGGAACGTGGAACACTTTCTAAAATAGACCACATAGTAGTCCATAGGTCATGCTTAACTCTATGCAAAAAAATTATCCCAACATATTATCTGATCCACAGTGTAATGATTATACACCAAGACCAGGTAGGATTCTTTCCACGGATGAAAGAATGGTTCAGTATACACAAATCTATAAATACATTATACTATATCAATAGAACCAAGACCAAAAATCACATGATGATCTCAATTGATGCTGAAAAGGCCTTTGACAAAGTTCAACACTCATTCATGTTCAAGGTTCTACAGAAAATTTGGAGAGGGCCTCTACCTCAACCTGATAAAAGCCATCTATGACAATCCAACAGCTAGCATAATTCTAAATCGGGAAAAACTGAAGTCTTTTACTCTCAAATCTGGTACAAGACAAGGATGTTTCTTATCACCACTCCTATTCATATAGTTCTTGAATTATTAGCTACAGCCATTAGACAAGAAAGAGAAATAAAAGGAATAAGAATAGATAAAGAAGAAGTAAAGCTATCACTATTTGCAGATGACATGATAATCTTCTCGGAAAACCCAAAGAACTCCACTAAGAAGATGCTGGAATTAATACACAAATTCAGTAGCATAGCACGTTACAAAGTCAACACACAAAAGTCAATAGCATTCCTCTACACAGATAACAGACACACTGATGGAGAAATTAGAGAAGCAGTACCTTTTATGATAGCACCGAAGAAAATGAAATCCTTAGGCATTGACCTAACTAAGGAAGTAAAAGACGTTTTCAATGAAAACTACCATACTCTGAAAGAAGTGACTGTAGAAGATTTTAGAAAATGAAAAGATAGTCCCTGTTTCTGGATAGGAAGACCAAACATTGTGAAGATGGCCATACTCCCTAAATTGTTATACAGATTTAATGCAATTCCTATCAAAATACCATCAACATACCTCACAGACCTGGAGAAATCACTCCTAAAATTTATTTGCAACCAAAAAAGACCCAGAATTGCAAAGATAATTCTGGGCAACAAAGGTAAGGCAGAAGGCATTGCAATTTCTGACCTAAAGTTATACTACAAAGCTACAGTAATAAAATCAGCATGCTACTGGCAAAAAAAAAAAAAAATAGACTTGAGGATCAGTGGAGTGGATTAGAACATTCAGAAACAGATACAAACACACTCAGCTACCTTATCTTTGACAAAGGGGCCAAACACACTGGAAGGAAGATAGCCTTTTTAACAAATGGTGTTGGAAAAACTGTCTCTCTACGTGCCAAAAACTAAAGATTGACCTAAGTCTATCACCATGCACTAAACTAAAGTCAAAATGGATTAAAAATCTAAGTATTAAAAGAGAAACATTAAATCTCCAGGAAGAGGAAGGCAGAGAAAATCCTGGAGACATTGGTGTAGGAAAAAAAATTCATGGGCAAAAATCAAAATGCACGTTTAACACTTTTAAACATCAACAAATGCGTCCTCCTTTGGCTAAGAACGTCAAAAGAACTTATCAACAGAGTGAAAAGACAATCCACAAATTTTGAACAGATTTTAACTAATAAGTATTCAGACAATGTTCTTCTATCTAGAATATATAAAGAACTGAAAACCCTTATGGTCCCAAAATTCAAAGACCCAATCTAAGATGAGCACACTCCTCTCAGAGAAAGAAATTCAGCAAGCCTATAAATACCTGAATAAATGCTCCACATTACTAGCTATCCATGAAATGTAAATTAAAACAACACTTAGATACCATCTCATCCCAGAAAGAATGGCTGTCATAAAAAAGTCAACCAGCAACAAATGCTGGAGAGGCTGTGAGGAGAAAAGAACACTTCTCCACTGCTGGTGGGAATGCAGATTGATGCAACCATTATGGAAAGCATTGTGGAGGCTCCTTAAAAAACTAGAACTGGAAATCCCATTCAATCCAGCTATCCCCCTATTGGGAATTTTCCCAGAAGAACTGAAAACATCACACCATAGTGATATTTGTGCACTTATGTTTATAGCAGCCCAATTGGTAATAGTCAAATCTTGGAAACAACCAAAATGGCCATTATTTAAAGAATGGGTAAAAAAGATGTGGTATTTTTATACAATGGAATATTACTCAGGTATAAAGAATAATAAACTGGAAGATTTCACATATAAATGCAGGTATATTTAACATATACTCATAAGTGAAATAAATCAGACCTACGTTTATAAATGTCATATTGTCTCCCAAAGGCCTAGCACAGCTGGAAATCAAAGATTTTTGAAGCAACACCAAAACTACGCTTGCAATGTGTGTCATTCAGTACTTTTAGATATGTACTGCTTCTAATGTAAACTCTCTCGAGTAAATAGCTGTTTAACCAAAAAATAAAAAATGGTATTAATTAAGAATAAGAGACTAAGCAAAATACCATAGGCTTCACAGGCTACAATTTTGTACATCCTTAGATTTCTAAATATCTGTGTAAAAATATGTAACTGCTTTTATCACATTCCATGGAGATTTATTAGAATATCAATGATTGAAGAAAAGTAGCAATGTCAAGCTACATCTAAGCTGTTTGATATTCAGAAAGGCAGTGATGTTGAGCTCAATTACATATGTTACAGAGTAATAGTATCACGAAGCTTCTCTGCTGGAGGGTTGAGAATGTAAGTGAACAGATCAAAAATTGGAGAAAAAAGAAGAACTATGAAGATAGCCATCATTTTGGCTCTAACCTTTCAAGGTCAGTGAGGATTCAGGACATAAGAGAACCTGTGCTGTAATATCCTATAACTCAGAGGTGTCCCAAATTTTCTGGTCAAGGAGATTATGGGACCTCAGAGGAAAGGGATAAATGAAGTATAGTGTGCCTTGGGAGAGTCACCTGGGGAGAAAACACTCTCTCAGGCTTTCACAGAGTGTAAACAGGTCAAGCAATGGTCGTGACTCATCCCGATGGCTGACACTGACAACAATTCTACAAAGTACTGTATATGGCTCCAAAGTTAATCCTGAGGAGATTTGACCTTGGAAAATACAAATTACGAAAGTTTTCTTAGACAGATCTTCTTTAACTTGCCCTTAATCACCCAGTAGAAAAGCTTAATTATGAGGCATAAAACGCAGAGCTAGATTAGTATGGTGAGCTGTAAGAGACTTAAATCAACAACCCTCAACATTGCCAGTTTCACCTGTAACCCATTGCAATTATGAAACATTGGACTATGTATTCAACTACATCCTCCTAGTTCAAAGAGAAGAAAACTTCGTCTTCGTCTTCATCTTCTTCTTCTCCTTCTCCTTCTACTTCTCCTTCTCCTTCTTCTTCTTCTCCTTCTCCTCCTCCTTCTTCTTCTTCTTTTCTTTTTTTCTCAACCAATGTCAATTAGAAAATTTATTACGTCTACACCCTGTGCTCTGTATAACTTTTATAAGGACAACAATATACAATGTGTCAATTATTGCGAGTGCGCTACTAGCACCCTTTAAAACTCTCATATTATTATCTCTTATTAAAAGTAATAAAAAATTAGAAAAAGAATAAAGCGTTACAATAAACATAAAGTGAATGGTCAAAAAATTTAGACAATTTATGGTCATTATATGGAAAAAATGAAAAAAAAATCAAATAAATAAGAAACTAATTGGAAATTTTAGTAATAAAATCTTTCCCTAAACTGAAGACTTAAACTTCAGGATCATACATGCCTAAGTTTTGTACAAGAGAAATGGACATGTGGAAGAATGTAAATCTGTATGCTTTTCTTTTTAAAAGGTTTTCTCTTTTTAATGTATTTAGTTATTTAAAAAAAAAAAAAAAAAAAAGGTTCTCATTGCACAGCTCAGACTCATAGTGAACTTCCTACTTTCAGCCTCCCCAGCTCTGGGATTACAGACACTATTGCACTTGTACTCTGGATAGCTCAGGCCACCTGGGGGCGGAACTGACATGGCATGTGGTGCCAGAGATCAAACCTTGCTTCCTGAGCTTGCCTAAGCTTGCCAAAGCAAATGCCTTAGCCCTCTGGGCTGTCCTTCAGGCCCATAAACCCGTATTTCTTATTTTTTATTTTATTTTCAAAAAAACCAACAAAAACAATAAAAATGATACATAATTTCAAAACAAGATGATAGAAAATAACAATGGTTATTATGTTTCATATTGTCTATTTTTCTACCTTTATTTATTTATTTTTGCCTCCTTGATTTTTTCTCACTATTTTAAAAGTAAAGAATACAATAGACAGAGCTGACAAGATTGCTCAGCGAGCTAAAGTACCTGCTTTGGCAAGCTTAGTAACATGCAGGGACCACAATTTGATCTCCAGCACCACATGCTGTATTCAGGGTGGGCTGAGCCAACCCCCTTGCCCCCAAAAAAGAATACAATAAACAACAAATTTAAATAGGTTTGTGTACTTTTGTATTATAAATATGTTATGAATAATTTTATAATGATATAATAACATATATCCCAGATATTAAACCAAGTGATCCTACCGTATTTTTAATTATTCAGTCTGTCTTTGAGTTATCAACACAATTGAAAGGCATTCTTAGGTATTCAAGGACTCAAAGAAATGCCAGTCATAATCCTTTCCTACAACTTTAAGCCAGACTTGCTATTAAAAATAGCATCTCCCAATTTCTAATTATCTATTTTCTACTGCACCATAGCTACCTCCTGATAAGATGAAAATGGAACCATAGAGGTGCAGAGAAGAGGATAACTGGGGATCGAATTCAGAAGTCAGCTGGAGGTTTTATAATTCCCATTTATGTAAATTATACATTTTTATGTTATATTTGGAAACCTTTTCTACGTATCAATTTGTATTATTCTGAAGATTTAATGAAAATTTATATTTAATATTTAATCTTTCAAAGGAAGAGAAAAGCAGATTTTTTTTTCACCATCTAAACATCACAGATCTATCTGAGTCCAAAGTGAACGACCTCATACAACTGCAGAAAACATAGTGTTTTCTTTTGTTTTTTTTTTAGTTTTTTAAGGCAAATAACGTGGTTTCTAGAGTTGATAT
Organism: Myocastor coypus; assembly: GCA_004027025.1. Classification (NCBI taxonomy): domain Eukaryota; kingdom Metazoa; phylum Chordata; class Mammalia; order Rodentia; family Myocastoridae; genus Myocastor; species Myocastor coypus. The sequence continues at coordinate 17,442 of PVJA010037854.1, forward strand.
GATGCTCTATTTGCACTTGCAAAGAAAAAAGAATATAAGAAAAACTAGATGTATGATAAGGTACATAAAGAAGTAATAAAAAAGTAAAGAATGACTACATGTTAGCAAGCTACTCAGCTGGTTCCAGTGTGTTCTTGTCCCTGTCTTTATATAAGAAATTAACCTTTCCCCTATTAAGGAAAAATGAAAGTGAAATCCAAGCATATATAAAATATTAATACTTAACATTTAACTGAATTTTTTCAAATACTTCTGATTTACTAGTGCACTAATCATTTACCTTGGAAGTTAAAATGTAGCATGTGAGTGTATAGGAAGATATAGAGAGGCTCTTTTTCTTGTTTCTAGTCTAACATGCAGTAAAAGTTTGTTCATATTTTTTCTTTGCTTAGGCATTCTGTGTGAAATTACTACATAATTTCTATACTAGGTTTTACAAACTGTCAATTACTTTAACGCACTGCAGGGGCTGAAATGCTACACTTTAAATTAGGGGTGATTCTGACAAAAAAAAAAAAGGTTTTTGGTGCATTTGAGCCTTGTAATTATTTTTCCCTTTAGAAGGAGGATATATTTTCAATTCTTTGTTCATGACAGACTTTAATTACTTTTATATTCTGGGAGATTATTTTTCTTCACCATGCCTAATCTTCCATAATGCAAATTAGGACAGCATTCTCTTAATAACTTAGAAGCTTTTTTTTTTTGCCAGTTTTGCATATTTCTTTAAATGTATTGACACCATATAATGATATTCAGAAATTGTGTTTTTGTATTAGCAGTATAAAAGTATTAATTATACCATTTGAGAGTTATGAACATATTACTTGACAAAATAATTTCTTAAAAATGTATATGTAACTGGAGTCTGGGGAGATAGCTCAGTGGCACAATTGCCAGTGTGGCAAGTGTAAGGTTGTGAGTTCAAACCCTGGTCCCGCAAAAAAAATAAAATTAAATTAAAAAAAAAAAAAAATATATATATATATATACATACACACACACACACACACACACACACACACACACACACATCAGCCATATAGCTCAGAAAATTAAAGTTAAAGTACCTGCTTAGGCAGATGAAGTAATCCCCAGCTTGCTGTTTGCTGTGTATCCCTGGTACACCCTGAGAGAGCTTTGAAAATGAGCATGGTGATATTTACCTATAATAATGAGATTATAGTTCACAATAGGAGGCTGAAAAACACAAAAGATTACTATGAGTCCAATCAGTGTAGTGAGACCCTATACACCCTGTCCTAAAATATAGAGATATTTTTTGAAAAAAATATATTTGAAAACTTTTCAAAACTTGGAGTGTCTTTTTTAAATCTTGTAGTATGGATGCCCCTCAAGGTTTATTTCTAATTCATAATCAATCAAAGCTTTGAGACTAATGAAATGACTTTTTAAATATAATTTCCATAATTTCAAATTTGTACCTCTAAAGTATATCTACCTTTAATGATTATGGATAAGACATATGTTCTCATAACAACAAAACGTGATAAAACCTAACTTGTGGTTAGTCAACATTTATTATTATTCAATGGAAATTAAGATTTTTATCAAAAGCTAAAATGATAACATGAAGAAATCACTTGAAATATCTCAAGTACTATTACTACAAGAACCCAATCAAAAGCATGTCTTTTTTTATTCAAAAAAGAGATTTATGAAGTGATAAAAGTATATTTTCAACATGAAGAGTTTGGGATGGGGAGATAGCTCAGTAGAAAAAGTGAGAGTGCCTGAGTTTAATCCTTGGTTAGACACACACGCACACACACACGCGCAAACACACACACGCATGCACATGCACACACACAAAATAATATGAAGAGTTCATAAGCTAAGCGTGTTAAAAATGTGTTCAAATATTTCTGATTAACTTAACTTTTTTCTTTCATTAATTTTAATTACAAAGAAATAGCAATGAGACAGTATCAAAACAGGTTAGTAGGACAGCTATAATAAACACTTTGCATAGTGTTGTCTTTGTAGTAGTTATTTAGAGTACAAAATGCAGACATGATATTTTGTCTAAACACTATTAACATAAATCTTTCTTCTCACTGTAATAAGAGAAAGTGGATGCATAGCTATCCTATTTTTTTCACTACATAATAATTCTTCATTTGTATCACCCTTGTTTGTTTTGTTTTGTCAGAAATGGATGTCCCATTGCCATTCAAATATTGAGGTGCATGAATTTATCAAAATAACCCAATATACCCCAATAGTCCATAATAGTAGCGCGTTATCAGCAGAACTGGCCATGTCAGAAGTTATTGACTTGAGCCTTTTAAAGCTCAGTGTACTAATATAACTTTATTTTTTATACCTTGTGGTTAGACTTTTTTGCTAGAAAATTAGGACCATGATAAAGCAAAATCTACATAACAAAAAACGTAACTTTTATATGACAAGATCATTCAGATCCCCTCAGAATTTACCCTGAAACTGTGTATAGCAACTTACAGATCTTTTGTCACTGTCAGCCATCATGACCATTGTAAAGCATATATCTTATTTTATCAGGAAAACTCTGAATCTCTATTTTAAATAAGACCCCTCAGAAGAAGGTGATGCAGCCAGGACATAGAACTCCTTTGGTGACTTAAAACTAAATGTACTTTACAATTTTTTTTTTTTTTTTTTTTTT